>OU696579.1:7268162-7325662 GCA_916048095.2 Sacculina carcini | reverse complement strand
TCATAAATGTTGAGTAGAAATAATAGCGTATTCAGTTAGGCGACTAAACTAAACCACTTTACAGTTAAAATATCAACGAATTAAATAGCTCACAGCCCATTGCGCAGTTTTTGTAAACACTGACAAGAATTCTCAGAAAGGGGCTAAATATTTGCCATCTACAACCACGCCAGCAATTAATACAAATCGGACCAAATATTCATGCCCTAAGTAGACGCCTAATCTCAGAATGTGGGCGCGTGCAATGAACGCTAAGATGTAAGCTAATACCAGCATATTTAAACAATATAAAAATGCTGCTTCTGCTATGCTTCATGTTTCCATGCTAAAATTTAAGCATGGAAACATGAAAAAAGTTGAAAAACCAAGTAAAAGTTCAACAAACAAAGAAAATAATCCAGTAACATAAAGGTCAAGTTCTTTGTTTACCCAAACAAATTGAATATGAGACAGCTGTTAACATAAAATGTCACAATTGCAAAGTATTGCTGTAACACGCGGAGAAATACAAAATCTAAGTAAATCGTACATTCAACTATAATAGCAAACCACTAAAATACCCGAAAAAGGGTGAAATAGCAGACAGCGCAATAAACTGTTTACCAGAAGTTTCTCGCCACATAAACACCATTTACGTGAATGTGTATTCATATAATATATTTAGTGTATGTGTACCAGTAGGGTCACATTTTGACCGTGGGAAACAAGCCTATACAATTTTTCTTTGAGATAATTTCGTTTTCAACCGAACGTTATTAAAAAAAATTATAATCAATGAAAAAAACTGGCAAGATTTTAAAATTTACTTCGTTTCATTAACTTTATACCCATTTTTGAGTTTTGGTATTTATAATAACAAAAATAATCATATCATGCTAATTTTATCAATCATGTATTTTGTCACCAGCATATAATTTACAAAAATCGTTGTGACAGGGTTCCACATAAACATGCGCTTTTTTCCTTGATGAGTTTTTTATGACGAATTATATTGCTAATTATAAATTGCATTATAATTATATCAATGTGTGCTATATTTATTCTACATATTCTATGCAGTTGTATTTGGAAAATATACCTTTGTAGCTTAGTATCAACATTAGAGAAAATTGTTTAAATTAAATAATTCAGCTTTGTATTGTCTCCAATCAACCAAACCAAATAATAAAAAAACAATCGCATCATTTTCGTCAAACTCAATAAAAAAGCTCTAAATATTGATCCCTTAACACCTTAGTTTTGTTGTCTATCTACAAATCTGACATATATATGTGTGTGAGTGTGTGTGTGTGTGTTTGTATGCCTGTGTGTGTGTGTGTGTGTGTGTGTGTGTGTGCGTGTGTGCGTGATTGTGTACCAGTGCACATGTGGTGAGATGTCAGTGTATGCATGGTAGTGAACGTGAGAGCTTTGTTTAGACACAAACAGCCTCACAACAGCCTCGTAAACGCGAAATTTTATCTGGGAGGAAACAGTATTAGTCTGAGCACAGATATCAATTCGTGTGTGTGTGTGTGCGTGTGTGTGGATGTGTTTGTGTGTGTGTCATAAGTTGTATTCATTTGTGCACGTGTATCAGTAATAGTCGAATCATATTGAACGCATTGCATCATGTTGCAAAGATGCAACATGAAAATATTGTTGCAATTTTGTGTGTTAGTTCTACTTTCGTCGCTGACGTTCGGTGAGTGGAAAAAAATGTTATCGAATATTTTTTCACTTTAAACAGAAAACAGAGATTATTTGCCAGATGAACAAGAGTATTGTTTTTCTCATGAATTAGTGTGCCGCTGGAAAAATGTATGCCAAAAAACTTGAGTATTTATAACAAAAAAATACTACAACAAAAAACATATACTGAAATATAAAATTCAAACCTTGATTGAAAGTTTGTCTTTATGAATATTATTCGACCACTATCTCCCAAAAAATATATACTATATAGAATATAAAGAATACACAGAATAATAAGGATATTAAGAATATATATGATATATTCTTAATATATGCCATATAAAGAATCAAGTACATCAACAAGCAATTCACTCCATATGTGCTGAATTATTGCCGAATATAGCTAATTCATATATAAATACTATCCATGAAACCAACTGAATCGGAAAGTACGTAAATTAATGAAGCCAAATCGCCCATTGCTGAATTAACTCGACTTGCTCCAAATCTGCATAGGCGATGAGGTGGACTTTTTAAACGAGAGTTCTGGCGTCTTTGGTGAGGATGTCGTAGGCTGCTATTCGGGAAAATTCAACCGCACATTTGCCGTCGGCGAAACCTGGAACGAAGTGAGTTGTGGAAGAGCGGAATGCGTGGATGATTGGCTGGATGGTTTGCCTGGAATTCTACTGCTCGGGTGAGTGGCTGACAGAAGTACTTCTAGCAAGTGCTTCTGATGTGAATATAGAAGTGAATTATAAGTGGTAATTGATGGTATTCATTTAGTTTGTATTTTTGTTTTCTAAGCATTCATTTGGTTGCGTGATTCGTCCATAACTGCAAAAATACCAAAGTAAATGTTGAAATATAAAAAAAAAAATTGTAAGCAAAATATTAACACGTGAGCGAAACAAACAATACCGTTATTCACTAATAAACAATAATGAATGCCACACTTCTGAAAATGTTCGATTCATGTACTTGGGAAGTGCTTTCTTCTGAAATGATGAATCAAACAGACCCATTCACTTTCCTTTCAAGAAAACTAGTTCAAATACTTATATCAGTTCAGAAAGCGAGGGGACTGTAGTTCACTTTTGATTATACAAAAACTACTCAAATATACGCAAATTGTCTGGAAAGACGGTTTATCAACACAATCTTTTCTATAAAAACGCCGTGAAGTAAGTTAAATTTTCATAAGAGTGTTTTGAAGAAATTTGAACTTCAATCAAACTCTACATTCACTGAAATATCTTCTTATTAAAAGCGTTATTAAAAATAACAACCTTAATTGACCTGTTACCTAACATAAGACACACACACACACACACACACACACACACACACATACATACATACACACACATCCACACGCAAAAAGACATTCACTCTAACACACACACACATACATACACATACATAACTCCTTCACGCATCCCTATTCAAAGGTATATTATTACGATTGACCACTAGTATGACCGCAGGGTATATACAGTCAGGTCATAATTGTGTCACGGTTTGTCACGGAGCAGTGTTTCACACACACGTACACACACACACACACACACACACACACACACACACACACAAACACACACAAACACGCAAGCATCGCTGTGTCATTTCGTGTGTCAGGTCGGGATTTCGCGATGGTTGCGTGACCTGCCGTTCTCGGACACAAGAGGGACGATTCACGCTGTCTTGCAATGCAGGCTTATTACACGCACCGACACACACACCGAAACAGCTCGCATAGATTTAGCTTGGCTTGAGTGAAAAGAGTCTGAAATAGTCTGGCTATGAAAAATCGGCGAAATCGCTTTGTAGAAATGGACAGCTTAGTGAAAGTTTCCACACGGAGGTGGCTTGTGAAATGTGCCACGCACAATAATGTCTTTTGCCCCCCCGCCCTCCGAAAAAGATGTTCAATTTAAGACCAGAAATTCAGCTTATTAGGCAAAAAACAAAATACTTAAATATAAAAAAACAACGAAATATTTCGTGAGACAAGTTGAAATTATATGGAAAAAATTGTTTTCAACAATATACGACTCTACTTTTTAAAATAGCCAAAATATTGGTATAATAGTCGCTAGTTTTGTTAATATATATATAATTATATGAAATTTTTCTTCATAATGTTTGTAATGAATCTTCTTGGTCAGTAAAATCATTTACCTTTTTTGCCCCCTCGGTTTCTATAACTCACTTCCATCTCATATTCTCCTTTCACTTCATCTCTGTACACACATGCATTCTCGATATTTTGTAATCGCACATCTCATTGCCTCAAATCCTATGCCCAAATTTAGTCGCTCAAAATGCACATTCATCTTTTGCTTGAGCTTTCGAAGTGTTTTTGTAGCATGTAATAATTTTTATATCTCCTATTTCTATCTCAAAACATTTTCACACAGGTTATTTTTTTATATTTCCTGTGTTTGCAATTTCATGATTATTAATTGCCGTCTGTGTTTGCTTCATACTGCGTCGACGTGTAGCTTATTATTCGTGTCATTCTTGTCATGTGCGCTAAATCAAATACATGTTGTTGTTGTTGGTATTGCAACTAGGTGTGAGTATATCGTGCAAGAGCTGACTGACTCGAATTGTGAGCTGGCAAAATTTGACATCAATGAAGAATGGCCCTCCTGTTGTTTAGCTGAAAAATGCAGTAAGCTCATAGAAAACAAACACACACACACACACACACACACACACACACACACACACACACACACACACACACACACACACACACACACACAGAGTCTATACTCTAGAAATGGTCACTTAAAATGTAAAACAAGTGTATAGAGCTTGTTAGATGTTGGATAAAAACACATACATTTATAGGAAGAGAAAAATAAATCAGAAAAACTATTTCACATTCAAATAAAATAAATTATTAAAAGGACACCGATATGGAGGAAATAACTTTTGGGGAATTGAGCTGTTGTACGCACAATCTTGTTGTACACAAGTTCTTGACATAAAACAGTGGTAATCTTGAAAAGAACGGTGGAATCGGCACTTGAAAATTAACACTCAATCCTATTTTAATTGCAATGTAATTTCAGAAGAGAGAGACGTAAATCTAAGAGGAGATGCGGAGCAGAGCGGATCCACCAACCAAGAAGTGGATGAAGTTACTACAAGTCGTCAAGAACTTCTTGATTTACCGCTGTTTGAAGACTTTGAAAATGATCTTGACCAGCAGGAGTCAAGTGGTTCAGGTGAAATTCTTCTGGTTACTACAAATAACAACAACGATGAAGACGAGGATTGTTCACTGTCGACAGGCAACTGTATTCCGAACCTGTTGAAGAAACTGGCCCTGGGTAGATTGTCGTGCGGCGATACAAACTGCGCACTCCAGGAAACTTCGACATGTGTGGGAGATAATTGCGATCAAAATCTCCAGGAAATATCTCCTCGAGATAACCTCTGCAGCGGATCATTGTGTCATGAAGGTGCATCACTTTCTGACGCACAAGAGGTTGATCATATTGATGAGAGGAACGTAATTGATGAATCACTGGATGTCCAGGACGATGCTTCAAGATCCCACAGCGCCGGTGGAGGGTCGAATAGAGAAGATCACAATCACAACCATTCACATCAGGACCAACTTCAAGATCTGCAGAGCGAGCAGCCAAGACAGAATGAAGATTCATCTGAAGAAGATCTCCGTGAAGCAACCTTTTCATCACAGTTGGTCCCCTCTTCTGTGCTGGTTGACGCGAATAAAACTGACCTACTTGTGGATGAAGATCTTTCTCTACGTGATCTTTCTCTGGTATCTTCTGCGCCGGAATCCCGAGCTGTTCGGGTCCCTCTCAGCACCGACAGTGATGCTTGTCGACAGCAGAACGGTGGTTGCAGTCACCTGTGTGCCACCAGCATCAGCGGAGTAGCAGAGTGTAGCTGTCCCAGCCACATGCAGCTCGACGGAAATGACAGTAAGTGAACACACACTCACATGCATATTTCAGCTTGCAACTTCTATTTATGCTCGATCAATATTGATGCTGTTTCTCCTACAATCTCAACTGTTTCAATCATTCAACTTCACCACAATCCACCAACTTCTTTTCGAAATATCGTGAACATAAAGTTTGTCCAGTATATATTTCATATCAAACCGCCAATAATCTTTTCGACGACACTGTATCGCATCTTTTTTTCAGATGAGGTAGTCCAGGCCGTATCCTCAAGTCAAATATTTGCTGTGCCCCTGTTCATCTACATCCACATAGTCCAAATTATTTTGAAGTTATCTCACCTCGATCCATACCTCATCGCTATATAACTTTATATTTATATTTCGCATATTAAATCACATTTCTACTGTTGATTCCATGGATTCTAATGGATTCTAAATGGCATTAATTCTGTTTTGAACCTGACGTCGACTTGATCGGTCAGATCGCACTTGTCTGACGGACCACGCTCGTCCGCGACTGCTGTTCTCGTCACGACACGAACTGCAGCTGATGGACATGGATGGCGCCAACCGACACGTGCTGGCAGACCAGCTAGCCAACGCCGTGGGTCTCGATTACGACTGGAGCCGGCGCTGTGTCTTCTGGACGCTCGTGCAGAGTTCGGGCAGTCTGTACCGCATGTGCAACGATGAACAACCAAGGGTCAGTCGAGTTGGTCACTACAAGTTCAGCTAGTGGATCTTAATGTGGCGTATCCATACCACCTGGGGGCACCTATACAAAACCTCAAAGCAAGATGTAATTAAACATCCAATGATTGTGTGCCTCATATAAATTCTTCCTGACTAAATTATGTCTTTTGTAACTACATAACTGTATTATTCTATTCACACCTTTTGGGCGCATCTGGTACATGAGGTCACCGCAGGGTGGTAATAGTGCTTGCACTCTTCCCCCATGCTACTGGATTTGTCTTCGATTAATAATAATAATAATAAAATAACACAACAATTATTTGTAGCGATCAATAAAAATTTCAACATGCAATCTCACTCCCACAAGACGGAGTGATTAAAAATCCACAGAAGGACACATTAGTTCCTAATTAGCACGAGTTCGGTCAGACTTGCACAAGCCACAGCCAATCGCACCAATAACTGGCCCAGCATCGGAATGCATGACGCCTAGACAAACATGTTTTTCAGTACTCTAGAATACATCTGGTATGCAGAACACGCAAGCTCTTTTGAAATGTATTGTGCATATGAGCGTGTGTGTGTGTTTGCTTGCTGTTTACTTTTCTACCAATTCCAGCACACACTGTGAGTGTGTGTGGGTGCAAAATAGTGGGGTAATATTGGGGTAACAAGTCTGGTCTCACCTGCCATCGCCCCACCTCACCTGTTTACCTGTCATTCCGGTCACGTTTTTTGACCGCCGATAGTAACCTTCAACCCTGCTGAACTCCGAAAGCTGACACACACACACACACACACACACACACACACACACACACACACACACACACACACACAGAGAGGGAATGAATGAGTGGTCATGTGTGAACACATAGTCAAGGTCGGTGAGGTGTTGATTGTTGACTTTTTGCACTGAGCCGAGTCAGACAGAAAAACCATCTAAATTACGGCGACACACACACATATTGACACACACACACACACACACACACACACACACACACACACACATTGACACACACACACACACACACACATTGACACACACACGCACACACGCAGAACAGACGGACATGCATACTCACATAGTCACACGTGAGTATCGACTGAAACTAGCCTAAGATGATGATGAAACCATGTGTGTGTGTGTGTGACCTTTGACACTAAATATGCCTGTGTGGAGTTAGCAGTGACTGGTCAACATATAAATACAGACACACACACACAGACACACACACACATACACACACACAGGCACACACACATACACACACACACACACATGGATGCGCTCAAGTACACACTTGGTCAATTGATTTTCCCACGCCGTGCAACACGACAAGAAGATGATGTCGGACAAAAAAGGAGAGAGAGAGACAGGAAAAATAACGTGCAATTTCGCCGGGCATGACTTTCAAGCAAGCCAGATACCGGTGAAACCATTTAGCGCCAAGGATATAAGCTTTTTTCTCTAGAGTGTCATCAAAACGTTGCAAACAATAAGTATTCATACAGGAAGTCACGCACTCAAAAACATTGCTTTCCAGCTTGCGTATGCAAACAAGAAATCACACGGACACTCTCACACATCTGCTGTTTTTCACAGTTCCTGCTAGAAAAATGAGCACACGAGCAAGCGGAAGGTTCGTGATTGGAAAACCGGCGGAGAAGTTCTTTGGGCGAATTCTATAATCCAACAGCCCCTCTCCTCCCAGCAGTAAATGGTGTCAGATATCAGTCATGTGTTGTGTCATGCATTCTGGGGAGGTGACCCTCTCTAATACGTCTTCCGTTCTTGTGGCGTCATAGCGTGGAGAGGGTCGGTTCTGCGGTGACAGCGAGCTACACGGGACACACCTGTGTGTTCATAAGCTTCGGCTTCTTCCCGTGTAGCAGCTGTCACTTGAGGCTTTTAACCTTTACGCTATGATTGTGGCGTATTATATTGATACTTACCTTCTTATCTCAAATTATATAATTAATTCAGTGAACCGTCCATTGCAAATGCTTGGTATATATCAATTGTGAAGCAATTTATTGATCAAATACCAATATTTTTACTATAATACGAATAAATATAATGATATTTAAATTAATTACCGTCCGCGTCTATAATAGAAGCGTCCTCGTCTATTTGGGCTTAGACAGGAGTCCGTGACTTCCAAACTACACATTTCCATGATTTGTTTGCGTCTGAATCTGTGTGTATGTGTGTGTGTGTGTGTGTGTTTCTGTGTGTGGAAACTTGCCGGACAGGAGTTGTGGAGCGACGGAATACGGCCGGACAACGTGGCTGTCGACTGGGTCACCGGAAACGTGTACTGGACGGACGGAGGCCGGTCGTCCATATCCGTCACAGATCCGGACGGACTCTACCGCCGCACTCTCGTTTCGTCCGGCATTGGGAAACCTCGAGCCATTGTGCTCTACCCCGAGCAAGGGTAAACCCTCTCTATTTGAGCTCCTATCCCGCAAAACCTCTCTATCCCGTAAAACCTCTCTATCCCGTGAAACATCTCTATCCCGTAAAACCTCTCTATCCCGTAAAACCTCTCTATCCCGTGAAACATCTCTATCCCGTAAAACATCTCTATCCCGTAAAAGCTCTCTATCCCGTAAAACCTCTCTATTTGAGCGGCATGCCGTTCTGTTTTTCAAAACCTTCGCCCGTAGTGCCGTTCAATTAGAGGGTGCCACTCTATTTTTCAATTGTTCCTCCGAGGTGTTCTATATTGACTTAGCCGAAAAAAATAAACAAAGCTCAGATTACCACAAACGTTGAGGAGGTTGTAGCAAAAAATACTCGATGATATGAATATTCAAACTGCTCAACGGATCGTACTATGTCATCCCAATAGCGTGCAATATCGAGCTATACAAGAGTTAGGTATATAGCCTTTTATAGAAATGTCGTATAAATCTGAGCGACATCAGAGAAAAGAAAGTCAAGAAAATGAACCATCTGACTTACCTTCCACGACCAGTTCAGCAGTTGAATGATGTCCACGCTTCTGAATCATATTAGTCCATTTTATGCTCCATCCTTCCTCAAGTCGCTGTAAAGAGTGCAAGGAGATGGGATCAATCATTCTCTATTGTTGGACTCCGTGGTGTAGTGGTATCACACCCGCCTCACGAGCGGGATAATCCGTGTTTCGAAACCCGACAGAAAAGGATTTCTTTGGGCGAATTCTATAATCCAACAGTCCCTGTCCACCTAACAGTAAATGGTACCAGATATCAGTCAGGTGTTGTGCCATGTATTCTGGGGAGATGACCCTCTCTGACACGTCTTCCATCCTTGTGGCGTCATAGCGTGGAGAGGGTCGGTTCTGCGGTGGCAGCGAGCTGTACGGGACCCACCTGTGTGTTCATAAGCTTCGGCTTCATCCCGTGTAGCGGCTGTCACTTGAAGCCTTAAATCATTAATGAGCCCATATATCTCATTTCTTGTAGCGGTTGATCAATACAGTATGATGAGATATTAATCGACGTGTGTGTGTGTGTCCTTTTCTCCGCTTGCGAGGTAGACGTTTGTACTACACGGATTGGGGTGAGAGCGCGTCGATAGGACAGGTGAACATGGACGGGTCGGCACACTGGCTGATCGTCACCAGCGGACTGTATTGGCCCAACGCCCTCACGTTGTCGCGTGCCAGTCGCCAGCTGTTCTGGGCTGATGCTAAACTGGGACATATCGAAGTGGCCGATCTGAGCGGATCAAATAGACGTATCCTGCTGCGGAGTCCACCAGGTGAGCGATAGCGCGCGAGAGCCAACTGCAGAGCCGTATCAACCGTCCCCCGCACCCTCCGACCGGGAAACGCTCGAGTGTTGAGTTACCCCACGCGTGATATTGAAACATATCATAGAGTAGCGCATAAAAGTACCGTAAGTCCCAAGGAGCTGCTCGTAACTGCATTTACCAAAAGTCGTACCTCTATCATAAAGATGAAAAAATGATTACCTTCGGGGAGGGGTCCTATAAGACATTGCAGAGGCTCTGACGAACTGGACCGTACACTTTCACTTGGAGGAATCTTTAATTGGGCATATTTCGTTAGAGTGAGCGTACGGGTATTGTAGTTCATCATCTCTTTCTCGATTGCCAAGTCATCACAACAGCACTAGAAAGTTTTCCGTGATCTAAATACATATTGAGATCGTTTCTACGGAGCTCCGTTTTACTAACTAGGAGGTGAATGCTAGGTAGATATTATATTCTACTTGATTCCGTTAGTTACAATATTCTATACAACCGATAATGCCGCCGGTAAACCCTAAAACAAAACTAACACACACAAATACACGAATATAAATTAAAAACACGATGTATTAGTGAGTACATCTTGTTGTGACGCAGGGGAGACAATTTCTCAGTTGCAGCACATATTCTCGCTGGACGTGCACGCTGGCAGTTTGTTCTGGAGCAGCTGGGAGGCAGCGGCTGTGATCAGCTACAATGGCAGTCACGCTGTCACCCTGGCCAACAGCTCTAGTCTGCCCATGGCCGTCAGAGTGTTTCATCACTCTCAACAACCTCCCTGTAAGTTTTTCTATTTGTCATCTTAGAACAGGGGTTCTTAATCGGGGGTGGTCGCATCCCCTGGTTTCTAAATGCTGCTAATGACTGCTGTGAAAAATTAAAGGATACATGTTTTACTTATGTTTCATATTTTTACCTGGGAAAACTGTAATTTCACAGTGTTCATCCGAGGCGCCAGAGCGAGCGATGCGCGAGTTGTTCCGATATATTGAACGTTTGCTTACATGACATTCAACGTTTGTATGTCTGTGTGTCTGTATACACGCGCAGCACTGGTCGCGTTGGCAGAGGCCGTGTATGTGTGTGTGCAGTCACGTGTTTGTGTGGCTGTGGTCCTTGCGCGAGCGGTAGATGTTTGTTTGTGAATGCGTGCGTGTCTGTATGCGCAGCACTGGTTATACAGGCAGATGGTGTGCACGTGTGTGTATGTGTGTGCATGTGAGTGTGTGTGTGCGTGTGCATGTGTGCGCGTGTGCGTCTATCCTGTACTGTCTTGGTGGCGATGTAACTGGGGGAAGTATGGGCAGTGTAAAGGGGGTGCGATGACGCGTTGAGTTTCATGGGCAGTCGAGATCAAGCGTTCATGGTGTGAGTGTGAACGGTGCGCGGAAGCTTTGAGTGAGAGTGTACGGCGGGGTGCCGAGCGCGTTGTTCTTGGTGTTTTGTACTCGTTTCCGCGGTGTGAATATCGAGCGTTGTGTGTATTTACTCGGTGTCATATTGTGCTATTGTGTGATTGTGTTATATATATTTCATCGTCCATCATTTGTTCTCCAATACAACTACCAGCTATTTCGGCAATGTCGGTGCACGGTGATGAACAAGGGACCAGCATGGACGTGCGTCTAATTCCGGAGTTCAGTGGATCGGACGCGCAGAATATCACAGAGTGGTTGGACAGACTGGAACTCGTGTGCGAGCTTCGAGGCGTGACTGACGTGGCAACCGTCATTGCTCTGCGTTTGGCCGGCGGTGCTTTTGCTGTGTACCAGCAGCTACCGATCTCTGACAGAAAATGCGTGCAGAAAGTGAAGTCGGCCCTGCAAGCGGCATTTGGAATTGATCCGTACACAGCCTACGAGCGGTTTCATGCCCGCACTCTACACCCCAACGAGACGCCCGATGTATACCTGGCCGATCTCAAGAGATTGGCTTCAGCGTTTGGTGGAGTACCTGACATGGCTCTCCGGTGTGCATTTGTCTCGGGCTTGCCTGCAGAGGTGCGCACAACGTTGCGTGCGAATTCTCGACTTGAGTCGCTGGATCTGCCACAGCTGACAGCTAGGGCTCGCATACTGCTCCAAGAGAACCAGCACAACGAAGTGTGTCTGGCCGCCAGGGAACCAACAGCAACTCATACAGCACAACGAGAAATCAAGTGTTTCTGTTGCGGAGGTATTGGTCATATCCAGCGTCATTGTCCATCCAACCGCAACCGCAGCAGATTTGATCACGACAAGCACAACAAACAAAACGGCCGAGACAGTCAGGGCAAGTCGGGAAACGACAGCGGAGAGGCGTCGTCAGCGCCGGACTCCTCTCCGAGACAATATTAGCCAGGACGCTACCGACGGTGAATGCGACCATCGACGGTGTTGAGCGACGTGCGCTCGTCGACACGGGCTGCAGTCAAAGCATAGCACATGTGTCCTGCTGCAGAAAATGGGCGCGCAAAAAGGTGAGTGTCGTAACCATGAGCGGTGAGAGATTCTCGACGTTGGGAACGGGCACAGTGACACTCAGTATTGGTGATGATGTTCTACCGTGCCATGAAGTTGTTGTTTCACAGACAAGGCCACTGGGGTTCGATTTCATCTTGGGAATGAATGCCATCACGTCGTTGAAGGGTGTGTGTATATCTCCTGACAGTAATATTACGTTCAATCCATGTGCGAATGATTCTGTGTTACGTGGTAAACTGGTGCACACTCACACTGCGTTGGGTTCGTCTGAGGATAAAAAGCATGTGGATGACGACATACACGTCGATGAAAAGGATTTTTCACTATCATTCACCGACAGGGGTGGTTTCTGGACAGTTCGCTGGAAGTGGGCCAACGGTGTAGAGCCTGGGATGTTACAGAATCAGATATCAGAATACCACGTGAAAAAGTCTAATCGACCTCAGTACGTGACGGAATTGCGTGATTGGATTGCCAGAGGTTGGCTGGTGGAGTATGATGAAGCCAGGTTCGGTCCGGTAAAAGGCCTCATACCGTTGATGGCTGTCGAGCAGCCAAATAAAAACAAGGTCCGGCCGGTACTCGACTACAGGGAAGTGAACAAAAGCATTGATAGCCACACAGCGGATGCTGACGCGTGCGGCCAAAAGCTGCGTGAATGGCGTCGTATGGGCGTCAATGTGGGTATATTGGACCTTGAGAAAGCTTACTTGCAGATTCGAGTTGATCAGTCACTGTGGCCGTATCAAACTGTTGTGATCGACGGAACTCGCTTTTGCCTCACAAGACTTGGATTTGGTTTGAATGTGGCGCCAATGGTTATGAAGGCAGTGGTGGACGCAACACTGAAGATGGACCGAGAGATAGAAAGTGTGGCATCAGCCTATGTGGATGACATTTTGTTCAAGGCCGATATTGTCTCACCGGAACGCATCAAATGCCACTTTGCACGATATGGGTTGAGCAGCAAGGCTCCCGAAGTCGTCGCAGATGGGTCGAGAGTATTGGGTCTGCGTGTTTGGGAGGAGCGTGGACATCTCACTTGGGCCAGAGACAACAATTTACCGGAATTGCCAGCTAAGCTCACAAAAAGGTCATTGTTTTCGTATTGTGGGGCACTCATTGCTCACTATCCGTCGTGTGGTTGGTTGAGAGTGGCTTCAGCATTTGTCAAGAGAAAGGCGAACGCTGTGTCGTGTGGCTGGGACGACGAAATCAACGATGATCATCTCAAGAGTGTCGTAGCTGATTTGGACAGAAAAGTCAACCGAGAAGATCCATCACATGGGCGTTGGGACGTGAGTGGGATTACTGCTCGCCTTTGGGTAGACGCAAGCTCGCTGGCAATTGGAGCATGTCTTGAGTCAAACGGAGACGTGATTGAAGATGCCGCATGGCTAAGACGAGATGACGCCACGCATATTAATATGGCAGAGCTAGATGCGGTGGTCAAGGGCATCAATTTGGCCATTGTGTGGGAAATGAAAAGTATCGAATTGATGACGGACTCCGCAGTGGTGCATAAATGGGTGAAAGATGCGCTGTCTGGAAAATCACGCGTCAAAACAAAGGCCGCGGGGGAAATGCTCATTCGCCGCAGAATCAGCCTCATTGCCGATCTTGCACATGAATATGACATGTCAATTGAAGTGAAACTCGTTAAATCTGCAGAGAACAAAGCAGATGTGCTCACTCGGGTGCCACGGACCTGGTTGAAGGATAATGAATTGCGTGACGCGCCGATTTGTGCCGCTGGAATAAGTAGAAATCAACTGATCAGTAATATCCACCACGATTCTGGTCACCCAGGCGTCAGGAAGTCACTGTTTTTTGCTCGAAAAGCCGACCCAGGTGTCACCCGACGCGAGGTATATGCAGTAGTGCGAAAATGCGATGTGTGCAACTCCGTAGATCCCGCCCCAGTGAAGTGGAGGAATGGAAACTTGAGCGTCAGAGATGTGTGGGACAGGATTGCCATTGATTTCACGCACTACGGTGGTTGTCATTACCTCTCAATCATCGATTGTGGACCGTCTCGGTTCACTCTTTGGAAATGTGTTCGTGTGCAGACAAGTGCTGTTGTGGTGGCATTACTTGAATCGCTGTTTCTTGAGAGGTCTGCCCCGCGTGAAATTTTGCTCGATAACGACACTGCGTTCAGAAGCAGAGAGTTTCGGCAATTCGCGACCAGTTGGGGGGTGAGAATCCACTACCGATGTGCTCATGCACCATCCGGCAACGGTATAGTGGAGAGATGTCATCGTTCGGTTAAAACAATCGCTGCTCGCAAGCAATGCACCATTCAGGAAGCTGTATATTGGTTCAACGTCCGGCCGCAAAACAATGATGAATCAACATCTCCATTCAACATGTTGTATCAGTACACTGCGCGAGTGAAAGGACTCGGTCATGATTTATCTGTTGCACGCCAGGACGTCGAAGAGTGCCCGTTTGTTCAAGGTGACTTGGTGTGGGCAAAGCCACCAAACAGTCGCTGTTACAGCAAATATTTACCCGGCGTAGTGACTCGTGTTGTGTCTAATCAATCAGTGGATGTTGACGGTGTACCGCGACATGTTCGGGACCTGCGTATGCGGCATACTGAGCCCGAAGTCGCTCAGCAACCGATTTCAGACGATGAAGAGCTGGTCGTGAGTTTTGGGCGAGCCCCGAGGGCCAACGTG
Source organism: Sacculina carcini (assembly GCA_916048095.2). Taxonomy (NCBI): domain Eukaryota; kingdom Metazoa; phylum Arthropoda; class Thecostraca; family Sacculinidae; genus Sacculina; species Sacculina carcini. Next base: position 7,310,428 of record OU696579.1, on the reverse strand, counting down.
GCATCGCACGACGTCGCACCCGCAGAATCGCCTCGGAGGTCTAATCGACGGCGTGTAGCCCCTCGGTGTTTTTGTTGCGATGAGCAACAGGGGGGAGTGTAATTTCACAGTGTTCATCCGAGGCGCCAGAGCGAGCGATGCGCGAGTTGTTCCGATATATTGAACGTTTGCTTACATGACATTCAACGTTTGTATGTCTGTGTGTCTGTATACACGCGCAGCACTGGTCGCGTTGGCAGAGGCCGTGTATGTGTGTGTGCAGTCACGTGTTTGTGTGGCTGTGGTCCTTGCGCGAGCGGTAGATGTTTGTTTGTGAATGCGTGCGTGTCTGTATGCGCAGCACTGGTTATACAGGCAGATGGTGTGCACGTGTGTGTATGTGTGTGCATGTGAGTGTGTGTGTGCGTGTGCATGTGTGCGCGTGTGCGTCTATCCTGTACTGTCTTGGTGGCGATGTAACTGGGGGAAGTATGGGCAGTGTAAAGGGGGTGCGATGACGCGTTGAGTTTCATGGGCAGTCGAGATCAAGCGTTCATGGTGTGAGTGTGAACGGTGCGCGGAAGCTTTGAGTGAGAGTGTACGGCGGGGTGCCGAGCGCGTTGTTCTTGGTGTTTTGTACTCGTTTCCGCGGTGTGAATATCGAGCGTTGTATGTATTTACTCGGTGTCATATTGTGCTATTGTGTGATTGTGTTATATATATTTCATCGTCCATCATTTGTTCTCCAATACAACTACAAAAACATTTATTTCTTAAAGGAACTTTGAGCTCTCTGAAATAATATTGAATAAAAAAGTTTCGTTATCACGTCGTTTGAATATTTAACCTTTTAATATAGCTATCCGGAATTCAAAAGACGCGATAATTGACTGTTGATTTGAAAATGGTGCGAACACTGAAAAATATTAAGAATTATTATCTCACAATAAGTATAGGATAGAAATATATCAGTGCTTCTTAACCTGGGTTCCATCGAACACCAGAGCAATAGCCAGGACGTTGCGCACCGGGAACGTTTGGTCTAGCTGTTAGGTTAGGTAAAGTTGGGTGAGATTAGGTTAGTTAGGAAAGAGAGTCAGGACTGAAGCGGAACTGAACGTACCTAGCTCACACCAGGGGTTCGTTGAGGCAATTTCTCAGGGGTTTGGTTCACCCACTCGCGTATGATTCGTGACGTCAAGCTCTGCTTGGTCATCATTGGCTGCAGTTCTAATAACACGCCACATCGCTTGGTCTTGATATCTGTGCTGTAAGCAATTCGGTCCACTCAGTAGTAGCCTACTTGTGTGACTGTCTTGATCGTAGGTGATTTGTGATTTTTCTTATAATACTTCAAACACGAAAAGCTCGATGAATGCATGTACGGAATGTATGGAACTTGTGGGGTTCAGTACCTCCAATAAGGTTGAGAGCCACTGACTTAGAATAAATGCACGCACAGAAAAGGATTTGCAAATGTAAAAGAATCTTACTAACCAACTTAATTATAAAACTTATAAACATATACATATAAATGTATATATATATATATATATATATATATTTAGTATATTTAGTGTAATTAAATGAAAATATATTATACCATTGTATCACCATTTGCGTGTTTATTTCGACAGTACCAAGTGGCAACCCGTGTCACTCATCTGGCAACTCTGGCAAATGCCCGGCGCTTTGTTTACTGGCCATCGACGGTGGCGCCACCTGTGTGTGCCCCGATGAAACTCAGCTTATTGCCAATGACACCAGATGTAGCAGCCCATGCGCGCCCGACGAGTTTCAATGCAAATCGCTGCGCTGCGTATCGAGTTGGCTAGTGTGCAATGGACAGGTTTGTGTGTGTGTGTGTGTGTGTGTGTGTGTGTTTGTGTGTGTGTGTGTGTGTGTGTGTGTGTGTGTGTGTGTGTGTGTGTGTGTGTGTGTGTGTGTGTTTGTTGCGGGAACCATGACGTTTTGGTCCCCAGGTACGTTTTGGTGACGTTCAGACGAGACTGAAGCGGGATTAATATGTACTCGAGGCACAATGTCCATATCCTAATTGTTCTTCCTCATTGCCACAAACGAAAATTCGATGACGCGATGCCACACTTGAATCGGCCGCGAATTTTCGCTTTCCAACATGACAACCAGAAATGTTTGCATGTTTAACTTTAGGGTTGATTTGCTTTGTATTATTCTCGTTAGTATCGTTGAAAGCACGACTCAATTCACTCTCCTTTCTTATTAAATTATTCATTCAAAGTAGGAAAGTAAACAATGAGGCAAAATATTGAATTAAATAAGGTATTCATAAAAATAATATGTCGTTTGATTTATATTTGATTATTAAAAACTATTTTAATTTTTATTCATTTTAATTTTATTTTCAATATTATTTACTATTCTTGAATAATAGTAAAAACTACCGTATATATAATCGTATATATAATCGTTTAAATTTAATTTTGATAAAATAACAAAAAAATGATTAAGCAAACGAAAAAAAAAGTTACAAATGGAATAAATTATTGAGTTAGTAAGAAGCAGAGTCAAAGGAGAGGTCAAAAAGACATTCACGAAGTCGAATAGCTGATTTCCACCTTCTTGCGCGGAAATGTGTGGTGTCATTCAGGATGATTGTGGAGATGGATCAGATGAGCCTGAATTTTGTCCTCCGTTTCTGTGCGGCCCTGATCGTCTGCAGTGTCGCACCGGACAGTGCATTTCCCCCGAACAGGTGAGGCAGAGAGAGAGAAACGACAAAAATGAAAAATGAACAAAATAGGAATCTGGTTGATGGGGGCTAGGGGGCTGAAAAACCCCAAAAATGTTTCCATCAACTCCTCATAACTAAGAGGTTCACTAAAAGTGGTCAAGAAAAAGTATCTTTTTGTAGAGTTTGTTGATATAAGCAAAGCACATTCGCGCATAATGCGTAATGCGTATGTATCATTGAAAAATGATTCTGCCCCCTCCCCAAAATTATTCAGCCCCACCCAAAATGTACTCTGGATCCGCTACTGATCAAGAATGAAACTAGAACATTCTAGTTAATGTAAAATATTTATTCGGCAAAACAACGAAGACATCTTTTAAAAATCTTTCAAATACAAGTCGGCAAAATTCTAAACTTAAACAACGGCTTTAAGTATGCTGTAAGTAACTTCTTGCCCAGCGCATCAATTGTTGTGACTTGTGGGGAATTTATAGAATGGCAAGCTCCTTCTTACCTCCCTCATTTAATTCGAGTGAATTGTACAGTTACCTCAATGGCATTGTGAGGGTATTTTTGTGACCACATCACATATGCTGGATTCCCACAGGTTTGTAACGGCCAGCAAGACTGTCTGGATGGCGCCGACGAAGCGACATGTGACTCCTGAACTTGTTGCCTAGCAACGAATTCCTGTTGCCTAGCAACGAATTCTGCTGTCTATCTACGAGTTCTTGCTGCCTAACAACGACTTCCTGTTGCCTAGCAACGAGTTAGTGTTGCCTAGCAGCGACGTTTTGTTGTCAAGCAACGAATTCGTATTGTATTCGTATAGCAACGAATTCGTTTTGCCTAGTAACGAGTTCTTATTGTGTAGCAATGTCAAGCCACTCATGTTTTCATTTATAAGTGAAGGAAGTCGTGACGTTTCCATGGAAACCAGCGGAAAACGTGTTTTATTCTGAACACAAATAAAATGTGTGATGTGTGTTTGTTTATACAAATGTGATGTTATGCGAATATTCAATCATATTTACATAGTGCGCTATTCAATTCGGATTGTTTTGCAATAAATGACAAATTTCAACCGCGATTTAATTCGTTTACTGAATAAAATACATTAGTTTGAGCCTATTTGTACTTGGTTTTCACGACCAAAAACTCACATCAGCATAAATGCAACACAATTGTAGCAAATCGTAATAAAAAGCATATAGTTCCCTGAGCATCTGACTCGTCCCGTACAAAAGCAATGTAAATTCTGTAAATTCTTTCAAACAGCTAAAATTAACCTCACAAACATATATGTAGATATTATCGCTGCAAAGGAACGATTTTACAAGGTCCCAAATGCAAGTGCATGCACGCTTTGCAACCGCTTCAAAAATCCACCCAACTAATGCTCTCAAACAAGCAGTCACACACACATACAGTAAATTGTAAACAATGTGGTTATCGTTGAATAATTAATTAGATTGATTCAGCAGATGACGCCGTGTGTGATTACATCATGTAGCAGTTGGTCTCACCAGGTGACAGTGTGGTGATCGCAACCATTGTGCAACAGGTGAGACTTCGGTAGTCAATATAGTGGCAATTATAATATATAAATACCGTAGAATAAATAACAAAATAAAATTAAATGACATGCAATTTCTATGTACAATGCAACCATATTATGATGCAGTGAATGATAAAAATATATAAAGTACCTATATAGAGCAGTTGTTCTTAACCTGTGTGGGGATTTCCCCACTGGTGGGGAATGGGAGAGTTGCCAAGTGAGAAGCTAAAGGTCGGACAGAACAGAACATCTATGTGTGTGTTTTTATCAATTCAAAGTCGTCTATTTTTGTTTCTAATGACCTCACGACACATTTACTTTGATGTAACAACTGAATTAATTGAATTTATCAGCGCTGTTGTGGAAAATAAAGAGATGGCAAATTAAGAAGAAGAGGGGAATCTGTGAGAAAAAAAGGTCAAGAAACACTGGTATAGATTGTAAAATGCACATGCATGTACACACACACACACATCACAAATTGAAGTGGTATGTGTCCATGTGTGTGAATGAAAAATATAAATAAATTAAAATAGCAATGTATGCGTGCAAATAATCCGTGATAAAAACTACCACAATACACTATTGTGTTGCAGAAGAGATGGACACCAATGATGACACATCGGAAGAACAAAACAGCAACGACACACAATCCGAACCTGTTCAGCAAGCGGCTGCAATGAACAAATTCCTGATATCCGAATATCTACAGCAAAAACGGCCTATCGAATTGCTCGGATTCAAAGTGGAGTTGTCCTACCGATGGCTGGTGATAGCCATGGAGGTACTGGTGTGTATCCTGTTGATAGTCTGGCTAAATCGGCTGACAACACGACTGAACACTGCAGAATCACAAGTGTGTCAGACCGCAGCGTGTGTCTCCGAGTCAGCTCGTATGCATCAGCTGATGAACGCGTCAATCGATCCGTGCCAGGACTTCTATGAATACGCGTGTCAAAACTTCCAACGATTCAGTCCACTAGGACAGAGAGCTGCTGACAACATCGAAAAGGCCCTGGAGCGCAAAAATGAACGGAAAATTCGCCATCTACTCACCAAGAAGACCTGGCAGCGTAACGGAACGGCGTTCGATAAGTTACGCGTTGTTTACCAGTCATGCATGGCAAGCAACGATGTGCTGGATAAACACGTTAGTCTTGAGCGATACATCAACTCGTTGGGGGGCTGGGATCTGTACACCACCTTCAAGCAGCATCTATTCAGCTTCAAGGCGACGTATATGAAAGTCTCCGAAGAAAAGACTTCTAGTCTACTAATGGAGTTAATCCTCGAAGTCACGGACAAGATAGTTGTTCTGAATGTCCAGAGAAATCGCCTACCATATCGTATGTTTCAACAGAGAAGCTGGCAAAACCAGCTGTTTTATATTTACCAGCTGGCAAACATGAAAAAAGACATAATTGAATTGCTGGCTAAACTACAGAATGCTTCGACGATAGCAGGAAAAACCGAATCCTGTGGCCAAAGATGTTCACCTGAAACCATAGCCGACGACATAGTTGAGATGGAGAGGAAATTGTACGAAATTCACCGGGACCTGCTTTTCAAAACAAAGAAGCCCATGTACTTGTCATCGGCGAAAAAGCTGTGCCCCTCGTTTCCGCTACAACATCTTCTGTTCGGAAAATTCGGCGGAGCATTTGCAGGCCGCTATGCCAGTGTAGAAACGGAAGAGGAATTTTTGACGAAACTGGAAGAACTGATCCAGTCGACGAATGCGTCCGCGATGAATAACTACATCATGTGGAGCGTAACCTTGGACTTACTGCCAGCAATGGGAGTCTACTACAAGAACAACATGAAAGCAATGACTGCTCACGGCTTAAGGAGATATAAACTGGATACGGAGGCAATGTGCTATGGCATGATGAACTACTACCTACCACTGGCAATGAGGAGTTTGTTCTTCAAAGAGCACCTGGGAGTCGAACAACTACCGTCCGTGAAGAAATTCTACAACGTTCTCAATGAGACATTTGTCAAAAACCTAGACTGGATGGATGAAAAGGAACGAAATGAAACATTGAGCAAAATCTCGAGACTCAAATTGAACTACGCCACCTCGTCAATTGTCGAATCAACCGAAGAAATCGACGAATATTACAAACATCTCACCGTGCACGAGAATGACTTCTTCAAGAACCTACGAGAAATGAGCAAGTTCAGAGACGGGGAATTCAAGAACCACATGGTCATGCTGGTGGCAGATAAACTAGACATTCTAGAGCTGATATTGAGTGATAAAGCCACCGTTTCAAGACTCTACCTCGACCGTGCAAGAGGAATACTCTATATACCGCCCGGGGTACTGCAAGGTCCATACTTCGGATCATCACTGCCAAACTACATGAACACGGCAGGATTAGGAGTGAATGTCTTCTACAGACTCTGGCACTATGCTGACACCTACACCAGACCAAGCAGGTAATGCTCACATCTTCCTGTGCTAATCTCAATGTTCTCACACAATGTGGAGGCTGAGTCGAAAATGCTGATTACTCTTGTACTTGTTCTGTTTCAGACGATGGAGCATCACCCCTCGTAAAAGAGGAGAACTCGACTCGTTGGAGGATTACACCACCTGCACGTACGACAACTTGAGAGGACACAAAATAGAAGCCTTTGGCAGGATACCGAACGGAGAATATACAACAGATAGCGACGGAAGGTACGTTTGAACAAATTCTGGCAGAATAGAAGGTAGTCATTTGAAACACACATGGTCCTTGCTCGAACTATCGAAACACATCCGCGTCTAGCTCGGAGCTCACTAACCCAACCTATGCACGTTTCTCGACAGGAAATGGATCGATGTTGATCCGGGAAAGGGAACGCGTCATTTGACCTACGAACACCTGGCGTTTCAGCTGGCCGAACAGTATATGAAACAAGAAGCTCGCGTCAACACGATGAAAACACTTCCTGGCTCCATGGTGAACAGTCATATGTTGTCCAGGAAAAGGCTATATTTTCATTACAAAATTTACAAACTTGAAGCATCACTCTCAACCTACGTAGTCCTTACAGACCATGATGACTGTCACTAATTTTGTATCACCATTTCATCGGCTCAATGAAATAAGTCATTTATCTCAATAAGATACCAATAAAGAAATAAAAAGAAACCATAAAGGACAATAAACAAAATAAACCATTTATATCTATCTCTGTAACCAATACACTAGAAATGATAGACCATAATTTCATTATCATTATTATATTGAGCAAATGAAATAGTGATAAAGAAAACAAACCATTAATCTCTATAAGATAGCAATACAAAATCTCAAGATACATGATGAAGGACACTCATGCATTGATGTCTCCAAGTATTTGCCAGCACAAGTTTGGTTGTCATGGAAACATAACACAGATATTGTTGACGCAAGAGCCGGTTATGTGGTCGCCATAGCAACAGAAAGCAAAATCACTCTCTTGTTTAACAAATGCTCAACATAGCAACGGAGTCTATATATAAAATCAGATTTAATTTGACTTAGACAAGTGGTGTTACTAATACATCTAGTCTATGCATAATTGAGACTATTCTGAAATGGACGTGTTCGTGTGACTAATATCTTGATTTGGCTGTGTATTTTTGTCCACAGAGAATGTCGCCAACCAGAATATTCTATACGCTCTATGCTCAGTCTCTGTGTGAAGCGGTCAGCCCACGACATGTGTATGTGCGCTACAAAATGCGACGCAACTTCCCACGTTCGGTGATGATTAACAACTTTGTCTATAACTCGCCCGACTTCAGGAAGGCCTTCCAGTGTCAGTCGGTGCCGCAAGCTCATTCAAGAGAAACATGCAGCCTCTATGTCAACCAGAAATGATAACGTAAATATATTAACAAAAATTTTGTACAGAACTTGAAGGCTTGCTTTTAAAAAAAATACATACGATCCCCGAAACCGTCATTTTTTCTGAAAACTCGTTGATTTCTCTGAACAAAATTGGCAATATATTTGAATTGAGTGAACCTTGGCTGTGAATTGTCAAGAATAAGTATCAGTAATCAGTAAGAAGATCTCTAGTTGGTTGTTAACAAGAGTTCAGGTAAATGAAATCTATCAGGCTGAGCCACATAAAACTAATCAACATACCTGCAAAGACAAAGAAATATACATTTGCTGTGAAATGACAAAAACGCTATTTGAATATATTATACAGTGTAGACCGCAGCCTACAGAGGCGGATATAAGAAATATCAAAGCAGGGGGCCAATAATCAGTTATATAGATATATAGATAGTCAGTTAAATAGACAATTTCGGCAATTCCTGCATAGGTATACACCTGGGACCAAAGAAGACTTGATTCGCACCTGACTAACTAGCTAATTATACCAGCACATCAGATGGCCCAGATTCCAGAACAAACACCGCGACGGAATACAACTTAACAGTACGATTAAGTTACAACTGACAGAACTATTTCAACACTATTCTACGACAATGCAAATTCCGTACGAATGAATCATCAAACCATTTCTGTTGCATACAAAATGACACGTATTTTTCAATTGAGTTTGAAACACCTGTGTGAGCCTTGAGGTCGAGAATAGATTGATTATATCATGTTTCGACGTTCAGGCATAGCGTCTCCTCCGCCTCGTAGCCGAGTGGCTAAGACGCACGCTCTGTGCACGAGAGGTCCAGGGTTCGATTCCCTGGCGAGGTGAAACGTTTGGGTTCGTTTCTGAAAAGGTAGCCCAATTGTCGCACTGCGGGTTTTGTGTGCGCGCAGCCGTGCAGTTTCTGTGCTGGCGGTGACTGCAAAACCCGTGCGGCCGGACCTGCGGTGTGCCAGCCGGGACCGTGAGGCTTTGCCCATGCATAAATTCACGCGAACATTAGCCTTTCCACTGCTGTATTCAAATGCATAAATTTATATTTATATATAGCATCTCATTTGTATGGTGAGTGCGTGGTAACACCAGCTGACGCGCAATTATAAAACAGACTGTTTATATTTTTGTATAGCAGAGTATGCCAATTTTTAGGCCATCTATTCTGCATTGGAATATTGTCTGTCAAACTCACGCACATGTATTAACTCAAGTTTATTTGATGCTCATATTAAAATTGATCCTAGACGATGACATTATTAGCTCGCCGACACGGGATGAATATACCTGTATATCAGTGGTTCCCAACCTTTTTCAGCTTATTACCCAATTTAGCATCCCATATTAAGCATGTTACTCCTTTGTTACTGTACATGTTACTGTAAGCATTCACACACACACGCACGCGTGCACACACAACTATATATAACACGCCATATGAGCAATACAATATCCACACAATGCAAACAATAAACATAATATGCTAAGTTAACATTAATCCCAATACAAGGTACCGCAATGTTTTCTTGAATTTCAGAATTCTTAGCATTTTCCTGTCACCCCTACATTACCCCCGAACAAATGCTAAATTACCCCCAGGTTGGGAACCACTGCTGTATATGATCTGTGACGTGATGTATCTGTGATGTATGTGATCTTGACGCCAATATATATGAGGCCTAAACACCTGCCCTAAAATGAGCGCACGCACACAAAAGATGAGAAGAGTTTATTAAGCCACACGACATTCGATCATGTACGTAACAAACTGGAGAAATCTAGATACAAACGTTAAGACCCATAAAACGCATTACAACTGACACACACTCACACATGGACACACATATATACATACCCGCACAAACATACCCATTCACGTATACACACACACACACACACATGTATACACGTAGACGTCAACACACACAAACACACACAAACACACGCAAGCATGAACACACACACATATATATATATATATATATATATATATCAAGGCTAAGCAAATCACTGAATTAACTAGGAAAAAAATGTATACCTAACAAACGCGTGTGTTTGTGCTTGTATGCGTGTGAGTATGTGAGTATGTGTGTGTGTGTGTGTGTGTGTGTGTGTGTGTGTGTGTGTGTGTGTGTGTGTGTATGTCAAAGAGAGAATACAAGCAAAATAAGAGCAAAACTTACCCAACACACAAATACACACACACACACGCACACAAATACATACACAAACACGCACACACACACACACAAATACACGCATACACAAACAGAAACAGACACACATACCTAATCGCCAAAGATATAACAGGAGGGAAAATTAATGAAATTAGTCCGCTAGTTAACTGGTTGCGTCATTTTCCACTTCGGCGCGCCATAATTCGCCGCCCTCAACAATTACTTGTACAAACACGGCGCATTCGTCTTCGGTGTTCAAAAAGACACGATATCGGCGCATTGTCGCTTGTGTCTCATCCGCGTCACATTCGTCGACGCCGCTCCATTCGACAACACAATTGTCAACCTAGATGTCGGCCGCGGCGGCGGGGAAAATGTAAATAAAATATTTGTTCAAAATCATTGCTGGAAGGGGCGAGTGGTTAAACGGCTGTGAAAATGATGCGACTAAACGAAATAAAATATGAAAAATGTATTTAATACCCAAAAAATTATTACACATAAATTGGTGCAATTTTCAATTTTCACTAATTTTTTGTGCATATGTTCCTGAAATGGAAGAATTGAAAATCAGAAGCAACATAATCTAAGCTCGTTAACAAATTACTCACGTACTAAGACTAAGTTTCATCAGTGAAAACGTTCAGCAACGCTAAAATAAAAAGCTGTCCAAATAATTTGACAAAATCCAATGGTGAAAAAGAAACCAGAATTTCGGCTGCTAGTAATTAAAATTTGTTTGCATTTCAGTTCATATTTTTAACAATTTATAAATGTAGAAATAAATCTAGAGCGCGTTTTGTAAAAGAATCGATTGAGGCCACCGCACAGGGTGGTAATAGTGCACTTGCACTCTTCCCCCATGCTACTGTATTTGCCACTGTAATTAATACTAATAATAATAATAATAATAATTGCTTACCTGAATGTCGTGTGAGTCGGTGATTGTGTGAGTGTGACACTGCTGTGCACTGGCATCGTCCAACAGACACACACGCACACAAAACATCTCCGGATCGTGATACGCACGCAACATACCACAACCCAACTCCTAACATACACACATACACACAAACATATACATACGTCCACGCACACGCACACACACACAATACACACACATATACCGTAAAATCTCTATTTGAAAGTCATGCAGTTCTATTTTTCCAACCTTCCACCGTAGTGGCGTTCAATTAGATGGTACCGCTCTATTTTTCCACTAGCTGGTGAGAATTTTACGCATTTATTTAGAAAAATACACAATGTACAGGATGATTAATGGTTAATAATTACAAATTCACTAATAAAAATCTAGTGACATTCATCAATCTAGTCGATATTTGATCTGGCAAAGTAACGTTCAATTAGACTTGCCGATCTATTAGAGGTTTTATATATATAAATATAAATAAATAAATAAATATATATATATATATACCCACATACATATTATGAGGATAACATGGTTATAATGCTGCTACGAACATTTGTCTCAAATCGCCGTTGAAAATTGCCCACAGACTTTGGCTAGAACAATTTCATTTGATTTAAGAAATTTTAAATAAATAGAAATCCACGTGAGGCGAAAGTGAATTTATGATTATAAAAAAATACTGATAAATTTATTGTAATTATTACGCGTGTAAAAAACATGTTTTTAATTATGATTTATTTTAAGTGTGATCTGTTTAGAGTCCCAACACTATAAAACATGCATTCTTAACCCAACCTAACAGGCATTTCAATAATTCCACCATACAATTGCATTAAGTGTAATATATCATTATATTAAATTATATTTACTCATATACACAATTTCAATATGTTGTAATAATTGTAAATGTAAGATATTTTAATAGTCATTATTTTACCAGCTATTCTACGAACCCAATAGGGTGGCAAATTATTGCTGACGCACAAAAAGGTTGAGAACCACTGGCGAATATAGCTAAAACTCACATAGCTGGAGGATTGGTCGACGGCGTACAACGTGCAGTGTTTCTCAAACAAAACATCACACTCCTCATGTTGATCGTTGTCATGTTCAGCGGATGGGGTTTCAATACGACCCCCGCTGGAGTTTTGATTCAACGTCTGGGCGGATTCAACTGCCGTCTCAAAAACCTCACGAAACTCCACAGCTGAAGTTTCCAGCTAACACACACACACACACACACACACACACACACACATGCGAATACTAACCAATACCAAGAATTCAATAGAAAAAGTAATAAAAGAATAAATCATGCGATGCGAAACAGTACAGTATTATTTACATCTGATTAAATTTACATTAAAGAAATTAAATTTAAATTAAATACATTTGATAGTTTATCTTTGGGCTTTAAAAGGACCACAGGCCCCAAGGAGAATGTATTAAATATACGATGAGAGAAAATATAAAAACAATACGTATGAGGCAAAAATAACCCTTTAAAATGTAAAAAAAACACGCGAAAAAAATCGGGGAAAATCGTTGAGAAACATTTAAAAGATTAAACATAGTTAAATCACGTTAAATCAATAAGAAAAAGCAGAAAGAAATTTCTGCTTTGTCACGATAATTTTGCTAGTCAGGAAGTTTACAAATACGGACCAAACGGAGCAGCAAAATTGTGTGTTCAACGATCGTGATATTCAACGATCGTGATATTCAACGAGTGAAATTATGTGTATCAAGGTGAGTCGAACACACGGAATAATTTCGAAAAGTCAAGTAAGAATGGTTTGGCTTGAATGCGAAAGAACAGCGAAATATCTCGCCTCGTGTCCGTTCATCTCAGCTAATGTTTCAGTAATTGTAAATGTAAATGTTTCAGTAATTGTTGAGAAAACAGTTCAGTACATAAAAGAGGACATACAAGCCCAGTGACAAACGACCGATTGTAGACACTAGAGGCATCAGGTAGAAAACAAATTGAAAGCAAGGCGTGAATGAATTTTCGGAGACCAAAACAAGATGCAAAAAAGTGGACATTTTATAAACCCATTTATATTTAATTATTTTTTACTATGATATCTATATTTATATTATTGTATTATAAATTGATGTCTGACGTATGGTGAAGATATTAATCACGTGATGTTAATGAGCCTACATTTAGTGTCGGATTTTATTGAGCGCTGAAATTTGAATGTAACGGTTGTGTGTGTATGTGTAATTACCTCGTTTCTTTATCAGTGTTCTAAATACAAGCTTTTACATGCATTTACTAATATCAATGATATTATATACACTTATTTTAAGCGGAAAATAAATAAGCGACATTCATGGGGGCGTATCAACTAACAACTAACAATATCACACAGACTTCGAAAACAACAACAACAACAACACAACAACATGAACAGCAACAATCAACATCATCGGTGTGTATGCGCGTGTGTCGTGTATGTCATGAGGGAGAGCAGAAGCGACCCTTGTTGGAGCTGTGCCAATGCAGAGGCACTATCGGCTTTCAGCATGATGTACGACCCACACTCACAAACATACATACATACAAACAAACATACACACACACATTTACATATGCATGTACACTGACACACACATACACACACACACACACACACACACACACACACAAACAAACGCATATCCATGCAAACTGACTTTACACAAACACACACACATATATACTTTTGCAAATGGCCCACCTATGTGAATTGTTGAAATTTTACGGTTCAACAAGAGTGTGTGTGTGTGTGTGTCTGTATGTATGTCTGTATGTGTTTGGATAGGACTGTGTTTTGAAATCGATGCGCAGCTCAGGGAGATACTACTGCGAAATATGCAAGTATCCATACAAGATACGCAAAATAGGCAAGAACACACACACACACACACACAACACATGCACAGACACACACACACACACACAGGCACATACATACTTAAGCACACACACACACACACACACACACAAAACACATGCACAGATACAAACACACACACACACACACACATGCACATATATACTTAAGCACACACACACACACACACACACACACACACAAATAACAAAATATACAACAAACTTTCAGTAACAGAATGAACGCAATGAAATAATATATATATACGAATATTAGAAAAAAACGCCACTCAAACAGGTACATATATCACCATCTTCATAGACTGTGTGTGTGTGTGTGCATGTTGATTGTGTGTGTGTGTGTGTGTGTGTGTGTGTGTGTGTGTGTGTGTGATTGTGTGTGTGTGTGTGATATAAACTGTCTAAACACAGTGTAATGCTAAGTTTCAATGCAAATAACGAAATGAAAAAAGATAAGTAAGACAAATAAAACGCAATAAATAAATGTCCTCAATATAAAATGCCAATTTACAAACGTTGAACTTACACACACACACACACACACACACACACACATACAGGAATGCTGCCCTGGAGGAAATGGCAAATGGTGAGGTTGGAGAGCTGGCAGATATATCACCTAATCGCGCTTGCTCAAGCAGTGGTTGTCTTGGTGTTCATAACGTGTGGCCTCGTAGGAATCGCCACTAGTGATTTTGGCAACGACCAACTAGTGCGCCAAACCACCAACCGTGAGTCATTCGATATAACTACATGATAGTGGATTTTCAACCAATTGCTTTGCTTAAAATTATCAATATATATAGAGATGAACATTGGTTTACTTTAGAATATTTATGAATTTTTATATATAAAAATGATATATTATAAGTTACTCATATTAAATTATATAGTTTAGAACAAATGGTACCAGATATCAGTCATGTGTTGTGTCATGCATTCTGGGGAGGTGGCCCTCTCTAATACGTCTTCCATTCTTGTGGCGTCATAGCGTGGAGAGGGTCGGCTCTGCGGTGGCAGCGAGCTGCACGGGACACACCTGTGTGTGTGTTCATAAGCTTCGGCTTCTTCCCGTGTAGCAGCTGTCACTTGAGCAGCCTTTAACCATTGAACCTTTTGTGATGTTTGGGTGAAAAGCGCGGCACATACAGTCAATGCCTTAGTGTACGTGTATGTGTGTGCACGTGTACCTGTGTGTGTGTGTGTGTGTGTCACAGTTTCTGCAATCTACAGAGTCAGCACTATCTTCATTATGTTGGGTTTATCACTGGTGATATTCGAGTGCTATTGCGTAGTGTGGCCATTGTTGGTGAACATACGACTCAACAACACAGTATACCAACTAGAGCCGTACGCAGAGAGAGCAAACCCAACTAGCCAGCCCATAGAATGTGTCATAACTGTCTTCAACACCGACACAAACATGGATACAAACACCAACACAAACATCGACACAAACACCGACACAAACATCGACACAAACACCGACACAAACACCGACACAAACACCGACACAAACATCGACACAAACATCGACACAAACACCGACACAAACATCGACACAAACATAGATACAAACATTGATACAAACATTGACATAAACATGGACATAAACATCGAAATAAACATTGACATAAACATCGAAATAAACATTGACACAAACATCGACACAATCATAGATACAATCATAGATACAATTATAGATACAATCATAGATACAATCATAGATACAATCATAGATACAATCATAGATACAATCATAGATACAAACATCGACACAAACATCGATACAAACATCGACACAAACATCATTATCTATATTAATTTATAATTATTCATTTAAAATAGTAAAATTATCTAAATTCATGGGTGTATACTTTGAATAAACATTTTAATTATGATTCAAACGATTTGAACGAGGCAAACATGACAAACGACTGTGATTTGCGAATTGCGAAACATACACGCACACACACACACACAAACAACACCAAGAACACACACACACACGAATGTATTCAATGTGAGTGTATGTGTGTATGTATCTGTAGACATATGCAAATAAATTGGCAAAGAGGAAATAAAAAGCAAGCACACTGTGGGATTACATAAGGTCGAGAATAAGTTCCTTTGTTCACCACCAGATGTCGCCAGGACATAGCAAGTCCCAACACAGTAGCTCACACGTACTGTATGTCATTACGGCTCAAAATTGTTAATGCGCACTACCACCAGGTGGCGCTCACAACCATAAAACTGTTTGTATTTTGATGTAGCAGAGCCCAACATGGTTTTAGACTACCGATTCCACATTGGAATGTTTGTTATACAAACACTCATTCGATATTTAAAGCTTAAAAGGTTAAAGGCTGCTCAAGTGACAGCTGCTACACGGGAAGAAGCCGAAGCTCATGAACACACACAGGTGTGTCCCGTGCAGCTCGCTGTCACCGCAGAACCGACCCTCTTCACGCTATTACGCCACAAGGACGGAAGACGTATTAGAGAGGGCCACCTCCCCAGAATTTATGACACAACACATGACTGATATCTGGTATCATCATTTACTGCTGGGTGGACAGGGGTTGTTGGATTATAGAATTCACCCGAAGAAATTCTCCTCTGCCCCGGGTTTTGAACCACGGACCTCCCGCTTGTGAGGCGGATGTGCTACCATTACACCACCGAGGTGAATATGCCATATCTGACCTGTGAGAGCATGGGACGAAACACACATAATGTGGAAGAACTGGAGAAGGTACAGAAATCAGCCACAAATTTTTTAGGAAGCATTTGACATATTTCGACAGACTAAAAAAGTTAGGTTTGACAACGCTAGAAGAAAGAAGAGTTAGAGCGGATTTAATCTCAGTTTATAGATGTCTTACGGGGAAGGATAAAATGGAAAATCAGAAGTTGTTTCATTTCTCAAAATCTAATAGGAATCACAATTTTGGCCTACAAGAACGCAGGATAAAAAAGGACGTCCAAAAATATAGTTTCCCAAATAGAGCAGTAGATAGATGGAATAGGTTGTCAAGCGACATAGTACACCAGCCAACGACACAACTGTTTAAGAAGACATATGACAGCTGGAAGGCGGCAGTCACGAGCCTGTCTGACTCATTCCTGCCAAGACAACTAGTAAGAACAACTAGTAAGAACACACACACACAGAGAGAGAGAGAGAGAGAGAGAGAGAGAGAGTGTGTGTGGGGTGATGAGTACCTTGAATTTGACAGCCAGCATTTCAGGTTTGGGTTGTTCATGATCGGCATAGTCGACGGCAGACCAGACCCACGCATTGGCCGAAGCGCCCAGCGGCTGCAGGCTCATATCGGCGCCCACACGGTGATTACACGCCAGCTTGTGTACCTACACACACACACACACACATACACACACACACAGAACATACACATGCATGCATACACGCACAATCATTGAATACCTTCTTGAACACTCAGACACACACACACACACACACACACACAAACACAAACAGAACATACACATGCATGCATACACACACACACACACAAACGCACATCTACACGCACACATGCATACACACATAGACACACACAAACAAACATAGTAATTAGACAAGCACATAACTATCGACATATAATATTGAAAAACATGCGCGAAAGAAGTGTGCGTGTATTTGTGTATATGTATTTTTTTGTGTGTGTTTGTATGTATAGTGATGTGTGTTTGTGTGTGTTTGTATTTGTATGCTTGTGTGTTAATGTACGTGTGTTTGTGTGTTAACGTGTGTCTTTGTGTGTGTTTATGTGTTAGTGTATGTGTTTTGTGTATTTATGTGTGTCTGTATGGGTGTTTTTATATATTTGTTCATGTGTGCGTGTGCATGTATCAATCAATCAATCAATGCTTTATTGCAATCGCTGGGCACGCGCTTTTCATTGCAACATATGCATACATTATACAAACACACATACATATACAAACATACATACATACATGTATGAACATACACACAAATACATACATACACATACACAAACATGACAGCATTTATCGTTCAAATATATATTAAATGTTTTCGGCCGCTTCATAGTTGATACGTTTGCGAGCTGCTTCCGTGGATATTTTGAGTGTGTGTGTGTTTGTTCATGTGTGTGTGTGTGTGTGTGTTTTACCTGATCTCTACGCATGAGTATGCGAGTAGCTTGAGACTGGCGGTGGCGTAGAATTTTGATGTCACCGCGACCCCTCTCCTTCCACTGACCCTTGTCGAAACGATAGAGCACAGCACGCCGACAAAACACTGCCACACAAACACACACACACACATGAACAAATATATAAACACACCAACATACACACATAAGTACACAAAACACATCAGCACATAAACACACAAGTACGTAAATAAACACACAAGCACACAAATAAACGCACATCATTACACAAAACACATACACTGACACACACACACACACATGAACAAATATATAAACACACCAACATACACACAAAATACACAAAACACATCAGCACATAAACACACAAGTACGTAAATAAACACACAAGCACACACACAAACGCACATCATTACACACAACACATACACTGACATATTAGCACACAAACAAACACAAACATACAAACAAAAACACAAAAACAAGAACACAAGATAGGCTAAAACGCTGCAAAAAAGAGGTAAAAAAACACTGTAAAGAAAACAACACTAGAAATTGTAATACAAAACTACATAGATGCGAAAAAGAACAAACAAACAAACAACAGAAAAGGTGGATATTATTGAAGTCAACGGTGACTCACAAACATCCTCCTGTTCCTCGCCAGTTTTCACGTCCACCAACTCGGGCAGCGGTACGATCGGCTCAAAATGAGGATCATGACCTGCGTCCGTCGTCGGCTGATCGTCGGATCCGTCGTTGTCTTGAGCGGCGACGGCGGCGGCTGACGGACGGCCACCAAACACTGCCGCTCCGGCACCGCAGAACTTGAACGAAGCGTCGCCTGGTGAACACAAGAGAACAATGTGAATATCCATATATATATATATATATTGATGAGAATCTCTCTATTTCTCTCTGTGTGTGTATGTGTGTGTGTGTATGTGTGTGTGCGCGTGTGTGTGACTGAGTCTGTCTGTGTGTCTGTTTGTTGTTGCTTGTTTGTGTGTTTAGAATATATTTGCCAACAAACAACGAAAAATCACAAAGCAATACACAATCATGAGAATTCCTAACATGGCAAGGAAATGTGGCATAGCTCTTTGACGCACATGATACATATGTACACGCATAATAACGCAATATTGACTATGCTGTGAGTGACAGCATCAATTATACGTCTATGTGTGTGTTTGTCTGTCTGTGTGTGCGTGTGTTTGTGTCTGTTTGTCTGTCTATCTGTATGTATGTATGTCTGTCTACTTCTCCACAATCATTTAACGCACACGCCAGCACTTGAAATCATCATGTATAGTAAACCTAAATGTATAGCAAACCGCCTACAAAATGGACTAAATGTCAAGCCGGAAAAATAGTTAGAAAAAATAGCTCTTGATGTCGCCGTTTTATGCGAAAATGAAAACAAAAACTGGAAAATTAGGAAAAAATAAAAACAACAACTGAAGGAAAATATCGACAAACATAGAGAAACATGAATACAAACACCCCATACAAACAGACACAGAACAAACATTAAATAGGGTGTTTTGAGAGCGTGTGAGGGTGTTTTAGAGAGAGAAACAGAGTGTGTTTTTTGAGAGAGAAACAGAGTGTGTTTTTGAGAGAGAAAAACAGAGTGTGTTTTTGAGAGAAAAACAGTGTGTTTTTGAGAGAAACAAACGGTGTTTTTGAGAGAGAAACAGTGTGTATTTGAGAGAGGAACAGAGTGTGTTTTTTTAGAGAGAAACAGAGTGTGTTTTTGAGAGAATGAGTGTGCATTTGAGAAAGAAACATAATGTGTTTTTGAGAGAGGAACAGATTGTGTTTTTGAGAGAGGAACAGAGTGTTTTTGAGAGAGAAACAGTGTGTGTTTTTGAGAGAGGAACAAAGTGTTTTTGAAGAGAGGAACAGAGTGTGTTTTTGAGAGAGAAACAGAGTGTGTATTTGAGAGAGAAACAGAGTGTGTTTTTGAGAGAGAAACAGTGTGTGTATTTGAGAGAGAAACAGTGTGTGTTTTTGAGAGAGAAACAGTGTGTGTATTTGAGAGAGAAACAAACGGTGTTTTTGAGAGAGAAACAGAGTGTGTTTTTGAGAGATAAACAGAGTGTGTTTTTGAGAGAGAAACAGAGTGTGTTTTTGAGAGAGAAACAGAGTGTGTATTTGAGAGAGAAACAGAGTGTGTATTTGAGAGAGAAACAGTGTGTTTTTGAGAGAGAAACAGTGTGTGTTTTTGAGAGAGAAACAGAGTGTGTATTTGAGAGAGAAACAGTGTGTTTTTGAGAGAGAAACAGTGTGTTTTTGAGAGAGAAACAGTGTGTTTTTGAGAGAGAAACAGTGTGTTTTTGAGAGAGAAACAGTGTGTGTTTTTGAGAGATAAACAGAGTGTGTATTTGAGAGAGAAACAGAGTGTGTTTTTGAAAGAGAAACAGTGTGTTTTTGAGAGAGAAACAGAGTGTGTTTTTGAGAGAACAGTGTGTGTTTTTGAGAGCGTGTGAGTGTGTTTTTGAGAGAGGAACAGAGTGTGTTTTTGAGAGAGAAACAGTGTGTTTTTGAGAGAGGAACAGTGTGTGTTTTAACGCTGTTAATCTAGACCTTTGTTGGAGAGGAAGGCCGATTGCTGTCCAGCGGTATTCTGACTGAGCGTGGCGAAGTCCAACTGAGGCGCCGCCGTGCCAAACACAAATCCGGACGATGTTGAGTTGTTGTCCGACGCTGCCGACTTGGACGGATCGCCGCCGCCACCGCCGCCGCCGCCGCCGGAATCCTTGCCGAACATAAATCCGGATCCGGACGCAGCTGCTGCTGCTGCTGATCCGACGGTCGGAGTGCGGCCGCCAAACAGTGAGCCAGTTGGGCCGGACATGGTGGCAAGTCCGCCGAAAATACCACCACCGCCGGCGCCGCTAATGGAAGTCGTCGGCACCGTGAACAAGCCAGAAGGAACGGCGGAGGAACGGCTGTCGTTGGCGGTGGTTGCGCTGCCGGCGCCAAAGTTGAACTGAAACGGCTTGCTGCTGCTGTCGGTGCTGTTGTCTACGCCGGTGCCGAAGGAAGGAGATGAATTGGCGGCGGAATCAGGATTGGAAGCGGCAGTGAAAGCGGAGCTGGCCGCCGCCGAGAACGAGAAAGAGAACGGCTGGGTCGGCTGTGCCGTCGTTTTCGGAGCAAACACCGACACAGTGGCGGGCACAGTGGCCGAGCCAAACATAAAGCTGCCAGATGGAGCCGGAGACGAAGCAGTGGCTGGGTTGCCAGATGTAGCAGTGAAGTTGCCAATTGTGGTTGGTTTTGTATTCACCTGACACACACACACACACACACACACAATCAAACATACTAAATATAGCGCATATGGCGCACACCTGTGTTAAAGGTTAAATGCCTAAGATAGTTGCCACACGGGAGGAAACCGAAGCTTATGAACATACACAGGTGTGTCCCGAGCAGCTCGCTGTCACCGCAGAACCAACCCTCTCCACGCTATGACGCCACAAGGACGGAAGACGTATTAGAGACGGTCACCTCCCCAGAATATATGACACAACACATGACTGATATCTGGTACCATCATTTACTGCTGGGTGGACAGGGACTGTTGGAATATAGAATTCGCCCAATGAAATTCTTCTCCGCCGGGTTTCGAACCACGGACCTCCCGCTTGTGAGGCGGGTGTGCTAACCACTACACCACGGAGTACAACAAAAATAAGTCCCTAAATAATCAAATCATGCAACACTACACGAGTATATTTCTCGATCCCATGTGGTGTAAAAAAGCCAACTTTTTCATCTCTCGCTGTGAATATAACTATTTTCCCCGCGGAGCAGGATTTTATTGGGCGAATTCTATAATCCAACAGCCCCTGTCCACCCAGCAGTAAAATATGGTACCAGATATCAGTCATGTGTTGTGTCATGCATTCTGGGGAGGTGGTCCTCTCTAATACGTCTTCCGTCCTTGTGGTGTCATAGCGTGGAGAGGGTTGGTTCTGCGGTGACAGCGAGCTGCACGGGACACACCTGTGTGTGTGTTCATAAACTTCGACTTCTTCCCGTGTAGCAGCTGTCACTTGAGCAGCCTTTAACCTTTAACCTTCTGAGAGATGAATCAGTACCTCTTCTCCGGGCATTTCATCACGACAGCCGCGACAGCCGGGACAGGGGCGCAGCGAGTCTTGGTACAAATAGAACGAGGCAGGCAGCTGGAGAGCCAGGGCGGCCGAGCGTTGTTGCGCTGTTGGCCGTCGCTCAAACACCACCGACACCTCAGCGTCGCTGTCACACGCTGCCATACACACACACACACACACACATATCGTGTTTTGTATGAGTGTATGATTGTGTATGTATAATATAAATTGTGTGTGCAAAAAAACACACACACACAGATAAACACACACATATACAGATAAGCACACATAAACACAGACATATACACAGATAAACACACACCTACACAGATAAACACACATACATAGACAAACACACACATACACACACAGATAAACAAATACACACATAAACATACACATACACAAATAAACACACACCTACACAGATAAACACACAAACACACACATACACAGATAAACACACACACAAACACACACATACACAGATAAACACATGCATAAACACACACATACACAGATAAACACACACATAAACGCACACATACATATAAACACTCATACACACATACATACACACATAAACGCACACATATACATACATGCGAAAATGTGTTTGCGCGCGTTTGTGTGTTTGTGTGTATATTGTACTGAAAAGCCTCAAATTTATATTTTGATGGATGTACAATAAACGTAATTTACTTTACTTTACACACAGACAAACACACACAAACATACAAACACACATACATACACAAACAAACACACGTACATACTCATTGAACCGTTGAAATACATGAATGTTCTATTTAGATGAAAGTTCGAGGACCATATTATAATATACTACACTTATCAGTAACAAATAGACGCAAACACACAAAGGCACACATACATACATACGTACGGATTCGCACTCACACACACACACACAAACACATCCACACATATAGTACAAACACACACATAGAAAAAACACAAAAACACACACATGTACACAGATACGCACACACAAACCCACAAGTTACACAAACACACACAGCCACACATATAGTACAAACAAACAAACACACAAACACACACATGCACACACAAACACACAGGTTAAACACACACACACACATCCACACATATAGTAAAAACACATAAACACACACATAGAAAAAACACACAAACACACAGGTTACACAAACACACACAGCCACACATATAGTACAAACACATAAACACACACATAGAAAAAACACACAAACACACACAAACACACAGGTTACACAAACACACACCGCCACACATATAGTACAAACACATAGGAAAAACACACAAACACACACATGCACACAAAAACACACATGCACACAGACACGCCCACACAAACCCACAAGTTACACACACTCACACACACAGACGGACAAACCTGATGTTGAAGATACAGTGGCGGCGGTGGTTGTGTCCGGACGCGAGACAGCTGCTGTGCCAGTACCACCGCCGGATACGGATCCGGATCCGGCAGAAGACGGAGTGCGGAGACTGGACGACGTCTTGACGCACTCTGGCGAGCCACTGGCGACTGTGGAAGAAGTGGGAGCCGAAGATGACGTAGACGTAGATGTTGTTTGGGACTGCTGCTCTGCCATCGGGATTGCTTCGCCCCTACTGAGACATTTCTGTACACACACAGCGCGCACACACACACGACAAACAAACACACACACACAAATACACACACACACACGCACACACACAGATTATACCACCCGTTTGGCGAAAAATTTAGCGCACACATTTTTCTAGAACCAGAAATCAACCAAGGACTAGTGTGAGAGTGAATGTGAGAGTGTGTGTGCATGTGTGTGTGTGTGTGTGTGTGTATTTGCACCCATATCCACATGCATTGCAACTTGTATTGCACACATGCGTTCCCTTTCGCCATTAATCATTTTATCACATTGTTATCTCGAAATTGTTGTCGGCATTCAGTGTGTTCATGGGATTCGGCTCAATGTGTAGTACACAGGATGTGATAATTGTCATCATACAAGGATATTCACAACAAACTCACACACAAAAGCAGTACAGCAAATCGTAAACGTGTGATTTCAACAGCCTCAAACAGACAACTGAAGCAAGCACACGAACAGACACACACACACAGACAGGCACACACATGAAACTCGTGGGCGGAAAAATAAGAGAGCGTTGTGTATGTGCCTGTGTATATACGTAATTGTGCTCATACACACACACACACACACACGCCAGCAGTTTGATATATGTATAGTTAAACTCGCCTGAATTTGACGTACGCGCTGCAAAAACTCGGCGGCGACGGACTGCGTCTTGAAGCGCACCACCAGTACGTCGTTGCTGGGCGCTCCGTCGGCATAATCGACCGTCGACCACATCACAGACCGCTCGTCTCGCTCGCTAAACGCCACCAGCTCAGTCAGCCGATGATTCAAACAGAGCTTCATCAACGGCTCTCGCCGCATCAGCACACGCACTCGCTGCGGCCGTCCGTCAACTGCCGGTGCGTCAACTGACGGAGCGTCAACTGCCGGTGCGTCAACTGCCGGTGCGTCAACTGACGGACCGGCAGCGTCCGTCGGCCGCAGAAGCAGTTTGATATCGCCCAGGCCGCGCTCCTTCCATTCGACATCGCCGGCGCCGGTGGATAGCCGATAGAGTTTGCAGCGATGTTGGTACAAGACAATCTCGTTCTCCTCGCCAGTAACCACCTCCACCTGGTAAACATTACATTATAAATTATGAACATTACATAATATTACATATTATAATATATTATATTGTATCATATTATATGATAATATTATATCATATTATATTACAATATTACATAATATTACAATATTACATAATATTACAATATTACATAATATTACAATATTACATAATATTACATAACATTACATATTACATATATGAACATTACATTATACACCAATTACTGCCATTCAGAATTCAGCAGATTAAAAGAAGCATGGAACATGCTTGCGACAGCTTGAACATGCGCGTGAAAATACTGCACAGCACCAAACAAGGGTCAGTCTCCCACACAAACTCTCTTCATGAAGTTTACGAGCGGCGGCGTAAAGAGCTTATCGACAGCGTGGTGAGCGAAATACAGCGACACAGAGAGAGTGGGAGGGGTGCAGCGGCATGGCAGTGTATTAACACAATTACGGGGCGGAAGAGCAAGCACCCATCACTTTTCAATGCGGAGAACCCCAGTGAGCGCCTGAACAAAGTCCGAGCACACTTCAGTGACATCCTCAATACTGAAATGTCAAATGTGTGCTCTCCTTTGCTGGACTTCGGTTCAATATCATCACACAACACGCTGCCAGTTCTCAGCACAGCAATGGCGGTCAACATTGCAGAGCTGAAGCGGGCGTGCGGCACAGTGGCTACAGGCAAGTCGTCCGGAAAAGATGGCATACCGTCAGAAGTGTGGAAACTGCCGCAGTTGGCGTCTCTGCTCCTACCACACATCAACGCGGTAGTGCAGCGAGCTGATCCTCCATCGGAATGGTTGTCGTCGCACATAGTGTGCATACCGAAGAACCCAGGCAGTACAGCACTCGGCGACCAGCGTGGTATCTCTCTGATGTGTGCTGCAGCCAAGCTGTGCAACAGAGTCTTGTTGCAGCGCATAAGGAGAATACTAGAAGAAAGGTTGCTGAATGTCCAGGCGGGTTTCAGACCTCACAGGTGCACGTCTGAACAAATTGCCACACTTCGTGTCTGTATAGACACCTGTCGCACGAGAAAAAAGTCACTGTGTGTTGTGTTTGTCGACTTTTTCAAAGCGTTCGATCGAGTAAACCGTGGGTCATTGCAGTCCATCTTGCTCGCCTACGGAGTCGATAACAAACTGGTCAGCGCCATAATGAGCCTCTACACCAACACCGTAGCACAGGTCAGGGTCGGCAGCGAGTACACCGAGCAGTTTGAGACGTCAAGCGGTGTACTACAAGGTGACACTCTCGCACCGTACTTGTTCGTTGTAGTCATGGACTACATCATGAGGTGTAGCATCCGGCAGGAGCAGGCATTCACTGTGAGAAGGCGGCTCTGTCAGCGGCGACCTGCGGTGAAGCTTGCAGCTCTGGCTTATGCCGACGATCTGGCGCTGCTGTCGGACAACATCGCCGACGCTCAAAAACAGCTGGCCAGACTGGAGGCGGCTGCCGCGTCTGTGGGTCTGCAGCTCAATGCGTCCAAGTGCAAGGTGCTGTTAGTGGGTGTGCAAAAATATGACAACATTCTGTCTTCGAACGGAGACCGCATTGACGTCTGCGAGGACTTTGCCTATCTGGGCAGTCAGCTGAAGGACAGTCGGTCGGCGTTCAGACGAAGAAGAGCACTGGCGTGGATTGCTGCACGGAAACTCCACGGATTTTGGGCATCATCAGCAGCAATATCGGAGAAAGTGCAACTGTTCAGGGCATGTGTTGAGCCTGTTCTGTTGTACGCAAGCGACACATGGGTGTTGTCTGGCAGTTTGTCAAGCGAAGTCGACGCCGGTCATCGCGCATTGCTCCGGTATTGCTGCAATCTCGGCTACCCACAGCTGGTATCCAACGACGTGCTCTACAATAAATCTGCGAGTCGACCTGTCAGCCAGATGATACGCCGTCTACGCATCGCTCTGCTCCGTCACGCTGTCACCCACCCGAATACGCCACTGGCCCTTGTGTGTGCGCCCGCCAACAAAGCCTCAGAGCCGCTCAGAGTGGGAGGTGCTCTCGCGAAAACATACCTCCAACAGCTGGAAGACGACTGCAGTTTCGCTGGCAAATCTCTTGCGGTCTGCTTGAAGATTGCAAGTGCGAAAGTGTGGCATAATTTATTTAAGAATATTTAACTGGGTAGTGCAATTGTATGGTGTTATACTTGTATTGTATTTGTATCGTCTAGTCATTAATAATTATTAATGTGTTTTTATTAGTGTATGTATTGTATTTATTACCCGTCATGTCCTTCTTGTTATTATATTGTTGCAACAACGTGTTCATGCCTTTTCTCATGGCCTGATAATACACGTATCATCATCATCATGGAACAGGTTGAAAAAGAGTTTTAGTCAAGAAGATGAAATTCAACGTAGAAGCAAATAAATAAATGATGAATCAAACGAAATTATCAAATCAGAAATCTAAATAAACACCAACAATGATAGTGAAAAGATAAACGTATATCCAAGTGTATTCATTTATTTTGTATTTAACCATGTATTGCCACAAACAAATATACAATGTTCAAACAATAAATATCACAATTGGCAAAAGACCCGTCGAGCTAATGCTCATAGACAGGCTTACATTTCACTTGTACAGGTGGAAATAATGCTATCAAACCAGCTAATACATACACAAGTACATACACACACACACACATGCGCACACGATCACATATAAACACTATTCATATACAATGATACACAACAAACATACCTACCACAGTCTACCATACATATTCGTACACATATTCTCATACACATATACACATATATACATAGTGTGTGTGTGTGTGCGTGTGTGTGTGTGTGTGTGTGTGTGAGAGAGAGAGAGAGAGTGAATGAGTACCTTATCAGGCAGAGGGACAACAGGCTCAAACAGCAGATGTTCGCCTTCATCATGTTCGTAGAGAGCATTGTCTTCATCGGCGCCGCATTGCGCGGTGCCTGTCCCGTTCTTGATCTCCGGATCGACAGCCTCCGACAGAGAAGTATCACGCGAGCGAGGTTTCAACGGGGAACGCGGCTTCACTCCGCTGAAACTGAACTCAAACGGAGCTCCAGCCGTAGCCGCATCTCCACTGACACCACTATCAATAATGCCCGATAACTTCGCCGCTGTTGTTCCGAATAAAAACGAAGAACTGGAGCTGGAAACATTGGCGGAAGAAGCCTTGTTGTTGTTGTTGTTATTGTTGTTGTTGTTGAATACAAATGTCGCCGCAGAGCCGGCGGTGGACTGAGACGAAACTGGCGCATCACTGCAATAAATACCGCGTGCACAAGCAGATATTGATGGGGTTCCTCATTTCATATGTAAAAAGATGTTGCAACGGCTTATGATCACAATATACGGTGAATTTAGCTCCATACAAATAAGGTCGAAACTTCTGACAAGAGTACACAATGGCATAAGCTTATGTGTGTAAGGATGTGTAAGGATTCAAGAACATTAGATTGAGAAAATTTGATTTAACGAATTTCTTCCAGTCCCTCGCCTCCTGCAAAGGCAGCATATTACATTAGAACACTAAACCTAACCTAACCTAAAATCTATGAAAAATATAGAAACGTTTTTGTGCGTTTTTTTGTAAATTAGCGTTTTAAATGTTCTTGAATCCTTACACATTCAGCCTAGACCATATTGATGGCAGAACAAAGATAAATAATATAGCAGAATGGCAAGACACATGTCTGTTTGAACAACAGCTTGCAAATTACATAATAGATGGTTGAAATGAGAAGATAATGCATGCGAATGAGAGTATGTGAATAGTAAATAGTAAATGATTTCGTAAAATACACGAACAAAAACACCAGCGATGTAAGTTTAATAATTAAAATATACACATTCTCAAAAATAATAAATCATTAAAATGCTCTTTTTAGAATAGCACACACACACAGATACATACACACACACGCGCACGGACTTTCACGCAGCAAAAGAAACTGCGACAAAAAAACACAATGCAAGTTATTGAAACATAATTATTGAGAAGAGCAAAAAACCGACCAGTAAGAAAGAGTGGCGGAATTCTGGGTCGACACAACAACAGCAGTGGCAGAGCCGTTGCAAGCGACAATATCTCCCTTCTGACAAGACTCAAACACTTGCCGGAATTTGCCAGCCTAGACGATCGATCACACACACACACAAACACACACACACACACACACACACACATACACACACATATATATAATGGTTCAAATGACAACAAAGCAAAGTGGATAAGAGATTGGGTGAAAACAAAGATAAATGGAAGAAAGAGAGACGGAGAGAGGAGAGAGAATGGGGAAGAGAAAAAGAGAAGAAGGAATAAAAAGGAAGATAAATGTAAGAAGAGAAAATAGGACAAGAAGAAATAAAGAAGATAAAAAGAAGGATACAAGAAGAGAAATGGAAGAATAAAAAGAGAGGGAAATAGATAGACAATAGAAAGGAAAACAGAGAGAAGGAGAGATAATAGAAGAGTAGAGAGAGAGAGAGGGAGAGAGAGAGAGAGAGTCAGTAGGACGCACCAGATCGGTCGTCTTGAATTTCACGGCCAGAGTATCGCGACTGGCTGTTTCATCGGCAAAATCGGTGGCGCACCAAACCCACGCCCGATCCGACGAGCTGAGCGGCTTCAGCTGCATATCGGCCGTGATACGGTGGTTGGCGCATAACTTCAACACCTGCACACACACAGGGCATATCATAAGACACACACACACACACACACAGGACATATTATACGACACACACACACACACACACACACACACACACAGGACACATCATACGACACACACACACAGGACAGACACAGAGGACACATCATACGACACACACACACACACACACACACACACACAGGGCATATCATACGACACACACACAGGGCATATCATACGACACACACACACACACACACACAGGACATATTATACGACACACACACACACACACACACAGACACAGAGGACACATCATACGACACACACACAGGACAGACACAGGACATATCATACGACACACAGGACACATCATACGACACACACACACACACACACACACACACACACACACACACACACACACACAGACTGATACACCAGCAAACAGCGGAACAGACAAATATACAATGTTACAAAAACGAATGTCGGGGGAAAGAGAAAATTTGAAACTTACCGAAAAAAAATAATGAACGAATAAAGCTGGAAGAAGAATGTGAATGTGTTGAAAGATCAAATTGAACAGCACAAAACTTACTAAAATAGCAAATTAAAATAGCGAGTGGAACACAACACGATCGGATTCAAACAAAATCCTCAAATAATTAGTCGAATTATTATTATTGAGCATAAAAAAATCGCTCCACACATATACTTTTAACAAATCTCATAAAATACACACACACACGCCAGTGGTACGCGGTAGGACCTTCCAGGTGATACGCAAGCACTTTTGTGATTATGAACAATCTATTTACCACTGCATAACAATGTGTCTAGCGTCTAACACAGGTTAATCTAGCAACAATTTGAAGCTGTCAGATGGACCGAAAAAAGCAAAAATTAAATATGTCTGGAGCAGTGTAAATTAAAAGTCTTATATAAGCCATATAATGAAGGGAAAACATGTTGTATGTATCTATATTAGCCATATCTATATCTATATTGTATGCGTATTATGTATTAAAACAAACAATATACTTTCCTATCCCATCATTTTCCATTTTGAAATATTTTCGAAAAAGCTGCAGGAAGTGTGTGATTTGTTTAATTAGTGTGATTAGTGATTGATCCAATCCACGGGTAGGCAAACTTTATATTTCGAGGGCCGCATGATCATTATTTGCAACAATTGCAAGCCAGAACTGAAACTCTGGAAAAATGGGACAAAAAACTCAGTTTGACAATACATATTAATCAGGGGTGACATGTTTATCTTACTTGAAAGTTATCAGTAACAAGTTATGTACATACATTTTATCCGGCAATATCAAGTATCGTCGGCGGTCCGGATGAACGGACGGATCCGTACGGACGGATCCGTAGTTTGCCAATCTCTGATCGAATCCAACTGAGTTTCTCTGGAGCGAGATCTTCGAACAGTACACTCGACAATCACACAAAAAGGTTGAGAACCACTGGTATACACGCTAAATCACCTGTAGACGCCGCATGAGGATGCGACTCTTGCCGGCCGCGGGGTCGTGGAGGATTTTCAGGTTGCCAACACCTCGCTCCTTCCATTCGTTAGAGCTGGTGTCCATGCGGAACAGCTTGGCACGCTCACAGAACAACTCTCGTTCGTTCTCCTCGCCTGCGTGAGAGAAGCGCCAAAAACAAAGCGCGTCATAACAGAAACAAATTAACAAATAAATCAATGTATTTAGCAACAGATTAATAATGTATTATGTATATTTTGCTAGTTATTATATTTATAGAGACTTGTTAATATTTAGCCACAACAATAGCGCAATAGAAAAAAAGATACAACCAAGAGGTGAAGCCCAAATTGTAAAAAAACAATGAGTCAGCGATGTGTTTTACGCAAATATTTCGCCACACAAAAACTCCAAGCTGAACAATTCGGCGGTTGAAGTTTAAAGGCTGCTCAAGTGACAGCTGCTACACGGGAAGAAGCCGAAGCTTATGAACACACACAGGTGTGTCCCGTGCAGCTCGCTGTCACCGCAGAACCGACCCTCTCCACGATATGACGTCACAAGGACGGAAGACTAGTATTAGAGAGGGCCACCTCCCCAGAATGCATAACACAACACATGACTGATATCTGGTAGCATCATTTACTGCTGGGTGGACAGGGGCTGTTGGATTATAGTAATCGCCCAAAAGAAATTCTCCTCCGCCGAGATTCGAACCACGGACCTCCCACGCTTGTGAGACGGATGTGCTAACAACTACACCAACGAGTCCAACGACAAAGAGCTCCCGCCCACTTGCGCCCACCTGTTTTGGCGTCGACCAAATCGGGCAGATCAACAATCGGCTTGAAGTCGACGTTCGGCTCGAAATTGTCGACGACATCGTCGTCCGTTTGATCGGCGACGCCAGATTGTGTTGTGGCCGTGGTCGTGGCCGACGACGAGCCGAACAGAGGCCGACCGGCGCCAGTGAAGCCTGCCAACAAGACTTGGCCAATATTACTTGCTGCCAAATAAGCCAGTAGCATTTTAGGGAAGAGTGTGCAAGTGCACTATTACCACCCTGAGTGCGGTGACCCCATATGTGTACTGGAAGCTAACCAAAACGATTTGTAGAGAGAAAGAGAATTGGAAAAGTGGAGATTTTAGTCAGTAAGATGAAAGCTAATAAAGAAAGAAGCGAGAAAATAGAAGGCAAATCAAATGAAATTATCAAACTAAATTGAATATAAATAGCTAAATAAATGTGTATATAATAAAAGTGGTTTCTATATTTATTTAGTTATTATAAGTATTGTTTTTCAATCAATTATTGTATGTGAAAGAAGCGAAAGCGATAAACGATGAATCAAATAAAATTAATAACTCGAAAAGCTAAATAAAATATATATACACTAACGTGCAGACAACAGACTACTTACGATAATATAGTAAAGCAAATTCAACTAGAAACCTACCATGATAATAAGCATAATAAAAACTGAATAAATAAAACCGAAATTATCACCAAACAGCCACATAAACACAGTGTTTTTAAAACATTAAACTAAACCAGAACAGCTACCGCACATTATCTATAGGCCAACGTTTCGCTAGCCATTAAAATACCAAAATGACATCGGCTTGAAAAGATACGTCATTTGTTAGTCACAATCGATAATTTGCCTGACTTTGAATAGAAACCTATCTCTCTCTTTTGCCAATAGACGTGAAAATAATCCCACACACACACACATTCATACAAACACACACATATATATATATACACATACATACACACACCACACACGTGCACACTACACACTTATTGAGGAATTATTACACGCACACCACACACACTACACAAACACACACACACACACACACAAACACACACACTACACACTTCTTGAGGATTTACCACACACACACACACACACACACACACACACACACACACACACACACACACACACACACACACACACACATTACACTACACACACATTACACAAACACACACACACACTAGACAGTTCTTGAGGATTTACCACACACACACAGACACACACCTGTAAACGTATCGCTCTTGTGAAACGCCGACGACACGGCACCGCTGGACGCCAGCGACGAGAAGTCGAGCGAAGGCGCGCCGCTCGCCGCCGTCGACGCAGCGCCAAACATAAACGCACTAGCAGTGCCGCCGCCACCACCACTACCGCTTGTCTGTTGCTTATCAGCGACATCGGACGACTGGGCCACACTGCCACCGGCGCCGAAGCTGAAGCCGGCAAATGGGCCCGGAGGCTTGGACTCAGCTGTACTGGTGGAGACGGACGTTGAAGATACGCCGAAAACAGGCGCCTTGGAAGTTTTTGTTTTGTCGTCCGATACGCTGACGACAGTGGGCGCACTGGTGAACGTGAAGCCGCCCAGCTTGATGGTGGATGATGTGGTGTTGGCGACAGTGGAAACGGACGCCGAAGAACCAGAACCAGAACCGGCGGCCATCGCACCGAACCGGAACCGGGGAGCGGCGGCGGTGGTGGTGGCAGTCGTCGGCGGAACCGGATCGCCGAATCGAAAGCCAGAACCGGCGGTCACCGATGGAGCAGCAGCAGCAGAACCGGCGCCGAAACCAAACGAGAACCCGGTACCGGCAGACGCACCAGCCGAGCTGAACAGAAACTCTGGCTGGCAGGAGACACGTCCGGGCGGCGGGGAATCACTGCCTTCACTGCTACTACTGGAATCTTCCTCGCTATCTTCATCATATTCTTCATCCACGTCGCCGCTAATGTCCTCATAGCGAGAGGACGATTGGCAGCTGACGCCGTTGAACGTGAACCCGCCGGACGTCGGTACACGAGAAGGAATGGCGGCGGCAGTGGCGGAGATAGTCGGCGCACCCGAGACAGAGGCGGTCACAGGAGCAGCACCAGCAGCAGTGGTAGAAACAGATGTGCTCGTTTTTGGCTGATTTTTCGCCTGGCAAAAGCCACAAACACACGTACACAAAAGCGTCAGGTTTATTACAAACAAGCGTCAGGTTTATAAAAGCCAAACAACCTAACTTCACATTCCTATATATATAGATATGTACATACATACACCATTGGCGGCGCTAGGTAGGGTTTTCCGATAGGGTATGGATTGAGTAAAAAGATACGTGGGCATGACTAAGCATGAGGAGCTACACTTGAAATGTTAAGAGTCAGATTTTTTTTGGGGGGGTGGGGGGGGGTGGCTGAGAGAGGACTTGGTATATATTATTGCCAGCTTCAGCCCTACAAGCCCCCTTGGCGACACACACACATAGATGACACACATAGATGACACACACATTATTGACACACACACATAGATGTTGTTTTCAAGATGTCTAGAAAGGGAGCATACCGAGGCGGAGTTAGGCTGCGATTTGACAGCGTTCTTCGCCTGATTGAAGGCCTGGCGAAATTGTTCGGCAACTTCGTCGGTCTTGAAGCGCGCGCACATCTTCTCATCCTTGACTTGCTCGTCTGTGCGAGCAATAATATCAACATATATCAACATGAACACACACAAACACACATATATATTAACATACAAAAACAATATGCCGATATCACCACAAATCAACATGTGTCGACAAAAATAAACAAATAAACACACAAAATATATATAAAAATCTAAACAGATATCACCATAAAAACATATGTACAACACAACATACATACACATACCAAACATAAGTTAACATATACCTACAAAAAACATACAATCACACATGCTCAACAGAAACTAAAGGCGAAAGAGTATAAGAGTATATGAGTGCTTGTAAGAGAGAGAGAGAGAGTGAGAGAGTGTAAGAGAGTGAGAGAGTGAGGGAGCGAACCGGAGAAATCCTTGGCAGCCCACACAAACGCACGAGTTTGGTTCTTCATAGTAGTCAGCTCCATGGCGGGAAGAACAAAATGATTGGCACATACACGATGTGTCTGACACACACACACACACATACACACACACACACACACACACACACATACACACACATACACACACATACACACACACACACATTCACGCATATATATAGTAATGAAAATGGACATTTTTTTCCAATGAATTGCACACTGTCACAATGCATGAACGAAACGAAACGAAACGAAACAAGCGCAGCAAAATTAGTCGATTAAGAAGAAGGGAGTAAGCAAAAGCAATATAAATATAAAACAGTCAAATGGCTCATAATGCAAATACAAGATATATGTATGTACTTATGATGTGTGATATATGTATGTACTATGTATGTAGATGTATGTACTTGTATATACCGAATTAATAAGCAAATAAGAGTGACAAAAACGAATATTAAATCAGAAAATGCAAAGTGTCAAAGTGTGTGAGCGCAACGTATATAGGAAGTTTTGGAAACTAATCTTTTCTAGTGAGTGAAACTAGGAAACATTAAATAACCAGCACACACACACACACTGAAATACACGCTGACATACACACACACAAACATAGACACATGCTAGAAAAAAGAAGGAAAAGAGATATCATAATTCAACATGAGGAAATATCGAAATCTTCCAGGAGAAATGGCAAGAAACTATTGTAAAAAATAATAAAACGGGATCTAAAACAATATAGTGTTCCATATAGAGCTCATATATATCAGATTGTAATAAGTTACCGGCCAATGTCACAAACAAAAATACTATCAAAGAATTTAAACACTCATTTAATATATGGAAGGCTAGAGAGACGAGCTGCGCACTGCATTTCGGTGAGAAATATTCGGTGAGAGCACACGCACACCTATATATACTTGCACACACACTAACATTGACACACACACACACACACACACACACATATATATATATATATATATCCACCCACATACACACACACCCATACACTCACAGAGAGAACACACACACACTTATACACACATACACTCAGAGAGAAAATACACACAAACACACATACACACTGACACACACAATCACAGAGAGAATACACACACACACACACACACACCCACTGACACACACACACACACACACACACACACACACACACACACACACAGAGAACAGACATACACTCACAGAGAGAATAAAAACACACACACAGACACACACACACATACACACAGTACAGTACATTAAGACATTTATATAGCGCCCTACACCCGAAGGGTCTCTAAGGCGCTGAAACACTGACACACACACACTGACACTCAGAGAGAAAATACACACAAACACACATACACACTCACAGAGAGAATACACACACACACACACACACACTCACAGAGAGAATACACACACACACACACACACACACACACTGACACACACACACTGACACACACACACACACTGACACACACACACTCACAGAGAACACACATACACTCACAGAGAGAACACACACACACACACACACACATAATTGGCACCTGATTACGTCGCATCACAATACGCGCCCGGCCGTCCTCGGAGCGTAGCAGCAGCCGCAGCTCGCCCACCCCTCTCTCCTTCCATTCGGCATCGACGAAACGATAGAGCTTGCAGTGCGCCGAGAACTGGCACGTCTCGCGCTCCTCGCCAGTTGTGGCCGCCGTCAGCTCGGGCAGACAAACGAGCGGCTTGAAGTCGGGCATCGGGTCGTACTCGACGTCCTCCTGATACGACCCGCCTGAAAACAAACACAGACACACACACACACACACACATGCGCGCGCGTGAATATATAACGCGTATGAGAATAGTGAGTCAAATAAAAGCTCACAGCAAAAAATGCAACTCTAATGGCTAGTCGGCTTCACGCGGAAATTTTTTGGCTACAGCCAGATTCGAACACGCGCTATGCGGGTGCATTGTCAACGCACTGGAATTGAGACGAGCTCGCAGAGGAGACCGGCCAGCCCCGCCGCCGGCACAAGCGGCAGACGCGGACGCCGTCGCTGATGATGATGGCGACGTGTGACACGGAGGATTGACCGCACTGAACTCGGGCGCCGCTATGCCAGGCAATGTGCTGACACGACTAAACGCAGGCTTATCACTGTCTGCATGTGCAAACACACACACATTACATTGCATTACATTAAGACATTTATATCGCGCTTTTCACCCGAGGGTATCAGAAGCGCTCACACACACACTCACACACACACACACACACACAACACACACACACACACAAGCACAAAAGTCATACACATACACAATCACGAATACACACACACACACACACAAAACAGACAAGTACATATACGCACAAACACAAACATACACTCACGTTTACATACTCAAAACACAAAAATGCACACGCACACACACACATACATATTGAATGAGATAGCACAGCAGACATACAGCACAGAAGACAACACAACATACAACACATTAAGAAACCCAAGGAGGCATACAACGACATACACTCAGATTGACAAATCACAACACAATAGACACACAAATACAAACCAGAAAACACAAAAAAACACACACAGACATACATACATAACCAGCTACACAACAACACAATACTACCCCAGCGAAAGCCTGCAATCCCTATAAACGCACGTAAATTACCCGCTGCGCATAATCAGCGGAAAGATTCGAACCCGAGACCTCTCGATAACTAGGAGACGGATTATCAACTGCGCTATCGCCGCCGCGGCGAAACCGATCGTTAATTTGCCTTATAAACGTACCGGCTGTGCTGAAAGGTGATACTGTAGGCAGAACGGCCTGGTTCGGCAAGGAAATCTGGAATTTGTGAGTGTTCTCGGCATTGTTCTCGATGTTGGCGACTGGAGCCGTTTCTGATGAAGTCACTGGTAAATTACCAACAAACAAACAAAAGACACGAATATAAAAAATTGCTGCAGTAAGCAGAAAGTAACAATTATTGAAGATATTGATTAAATCGCCTTAGGAATATTATATATATATGTAAAATATACAAAGCAGGCTGGAACATCACACAGAACATACAAATTAAATTAGACATTCGTTAAATAATATGTTTGAAGTTTACTCCGAAATAAATCCTGCAAAAATCAAGTTAAATCATACGTTCAACCCTTACTACAGCACTGAAATGAAACCCATTTGTCCTCAAATAACCAAATCCCAAATGAAAGCAAACTCAACCACCACACGTCACTTTTCCCTGCGAGTGTGTGTGTGTGTGTGTGTTTGTGTCTATTGTGTTGTCAATCTGAGAATTGTGTGCTTTTTCCTGTCATTTTTACTTTTCTTTTTTTCTTTTTTTCCAATATGTATGTGTGTGAGTGTATTTTTGCGTATGTAAACGGCAATGCCTGTTTGTGTTTGTGTGTGTGTGTGTGTGTGTGTGTGTGAGAGCGCTTTTGAGACCCTCGGGTGAAAAGCGCGATATAAATGTCTTAATGTAATGTAATGTGTTTGTTTGTATATGTATGCGTGTGTGTTAGTATGTCTGCGTGTCCATGTATGCGTGAGTGAATGTGTTCTATTGTTAGTATGTGTTCGTGTATGTGTTTGAATGTGTTAGTATGAATCTGCGTGTTAGTATGTGTGTTTACGTGTCAGTATGAGGTGTAATTACTGACGTACCGACAGCGGCAGATTTGCAATGCTGGGCAGGTACAATGACAGCAGGCAGGCTGACTGAGCCGGCATTTTGTGATGCCTGCGACAGTGAAGGCAGCGGATCACTAACAGATACAGTCACATTACACGGCACCGACTGTCACACACACACAGACAGACAGACACACACACACATACATACACAAACACACACACATAAACACAGGTAAACAAAGAAGATATATACAAAGAGAGATAACACACACACACACACACATACAGACAAACAAACACAAACCGACAGACACACACACACACACACACAGAGAGAGACAGACAGACACACACACACACACACACATACACACACACACACACATAAACACAGGTCAACAAAGAAGATATAGACAAAGAGAGAGACACAACACACACACACACATACAAACAAACACACAAACCGACACACACACACACGCACACACACACAGAAAGAGAAACAGACACACACACAAACACAGGGAGATAAAGATAGAGAGAGACACACACACACATACAAACAAACGGACACACACAGACACACACAGATACAAACCGACAGACAGACACACATACACACACAAACAGACACACACACACACACATACAAACGGACAGAGAGACACACACAGATACCAACCGACAGACAGACACACATACACACACAGATACAAACGGACAGACAGACAGACACACACACGGACAAGAATATTCATATATTTCATAGAAAGTGAAAAGGCGCTAGCCATTGAAATGGGCAATTAAAGAATTGTTTGAGAAAAGGCACTATTCAACGTTGTAGTGCGTGTTAAGTATTGACTGTTAAACAAATGCTAAAACTCATGCCAGCAATGTGCTATTACAAATAATACAACACGGATTTTACTAGCATTCATTCATTCATGTATTTTGCAAGCATTCAATCAAACAGTATTATAAGGTGTGATTAATATTATAAATAACATAACATACAGATTATCGGTAAATTTACCAGAAGCACGCAATTTACCTTGAGTGTTGCGAGAGTGAAAATTTGGAATAAAAGTAAAAAAACATAAAAACATGCATAACTTTTAAGATTTTCAAGAAAAAAATGACTGCAGCTCTCCAGATTTAAATATTGAATATAATTATAATATCGAGAAGCGATCAACTGTTCAATAATTTAAACTTCGTATGTGTGATATTTCATATGTTGTGTAGTTTGTTGCATTTTGTTTTTTGCTTAGTGAGTCCCTGCCAAATTTGCATATATACATTTTTTAATTTGCTGTGGGTTTACTGATATTGACTACTGTGTTGGTGTTCGTGTTGAAATTGAATTTGGCAAAATACACACACACACACACACACTATATAATATAGCGTATCATACATCACACATTATTATACATATATAATTATTTAACAACTCATATATATATATAACAATCTTTAATCACTTTATCATATAATTATTATTTAATCACTTGTCAATGTTTCATGTTGGAACAAAATTATCATTATTACATAAGTCTGCAAAAGAGATAATGTCTCAGCAGACTCTATATCCACTTTCTTTATTTATTGTTGTTATGCTATTTGTTCTTTGCTTGTGGAAAAAATACAATTTGAACTTGAACTTGAACACACACACACACACACACACACACACACACACATAACCATCACTCACACCACAGAATATTAATAGAAATATGAACGATTATAATTTAAGCGCAGAAGCGCCCGCGAAAACATCGCACAATACTTACAGACGAGACTAATGGCGTGTTGAATAGTTGTTGTTGTTGTTGTTGTTGTTGAAACGGCACGACGGATGGAGTAGAGAGTATCTCACTTAAACTCGCCGCCAAAGATCCGTCACTATTACACACACACACACACACACACACACACACACACACACACACACACACAAGCATATATGTGTGTGTATGTACAACATACAAAACCAACAACTCACACAATAAAAACAACCTACAAAAAACTAACATAAACACACACACACACACAAAATATAAACAAAAAACGCACACACACAAGCAATACAATACACCATAACATATGGATTTTTTCCCAATCAATTTTTGTCATTTTAAAGGAAGCCTGATTAACCTACATGTGCGTGCGTGTGTGTGTGTGTGTGGGTAATTCGTAAGTGAAAATTGCACATTTATCCGCCAAAAAACAAAACAACAGCAATTGTATGGAATCATGGACAAATAAACGCACCAAACTAAGCTAAACACACTCAACACACTGAACCGAAATAGCATGGAAAATAAAACATCAACACAGAAATATAAAACCGGTTTTGAAATAACACAATGGGCATATCATAATATTCTGTAGAAACTACATCAGGGCTACGAAAATCATATTTCTTCCCGAGAAAAAAAAACCTGCTTGTTCAATAATCTTGAAGAAAGTTTAAGTTTATATGAATACTGAATTGAAACCAAAAAGTTTTGCTATTGCGTCATGTGTATTTTTATCTCTTCATGTAGTTATCAAAAATCCACCATGAATGTGTGAGAACCACTGAAACAAACAAACATGAGAGCGAGGGTTACAGGTTAAACGTTAAAGGCTGCTCAAGTGACAGCTGCTATACGGGAAGAAGTCGAAGCTTATGAACATTATGAGGTGTGTCCCGTGCAGCTCGCTGCCACCGCAGAACCGACCCTCTCCACGCTATGACACCACAAGAACGGAAGACGTATTAGAGAGGGCCACCTCCCCAGAATGCATGACACAACACATGACTGATATCTGGTATCATCATTCACTGCTGGGTGGACAGGGGCTGTTGGATTCTAAGAATTAGCCTAAAGAAATCCTCCTCCGCCGGGTTTCGAACCACGGACCTCCCGCTTGTGAGGCGGGTTTGCAACCACTACACCACCGAGTCCAACAAGAAAGCAGTAAGCTGTGTGTGTGTGTGTGTGTGTGTGTGTGTGTGTGTATGTATGTATGTATGTATGTATGTGTGTGTGTGTGTGTGTGTGTGTGTGTGTGTGTGTGTGTGTGTGTGTGTGTGTGTGTGTGTGTGTGTGTGTGTGTGTGTGTGTGTATGTGTATGTGTTGTGTGTGTGTGTGTGTGTGTGTGTGTGTGTGTGTGTGTGTGTGTGTGTGTGTGTGTGTGTGTGTATGTGTGTGTGTGTGTGTGTGTGTGTGTGTGTGTGTGTGTGTGTGTGTGTGTGTGTGTGTGTGTGTGTGTGTGTGTGTGTGTGTGTGTGTGTGTGTGTGTGTGTGTGTGTGTATGTATGTATGTATGTATGTATGTATGTATGTATGTGTGTATGTATGTGTGT
>OU696579.1:7208162-7260662 GCA_916048095.2 Sacculina carcini | reverse complement strand
GTATATTAGTATATTGATGTTGTTGTGATTCACCAGAGCACGTTGAAACGACGAGTTTGCAGAGGTGAACGATTGCACAGCCTCCAGCGCGCGTTGCAACTGTTTCCGTCGCTGCTCGCTGTGCCGGCCGGACTCTCCGTTCTCGGCCGGACTGCCGTCATCACCGCCGCCGCATGCGGAATCATCGACGGATACGGAATCGCGTAGTCCGGCTGCCAGCTGACAACTGCAGGAGTCCAACAGCTGTGCGGCTTTTTCGGCCACAGGGAACAAGCTGCGCGGAAAAAACAAACATCAGCCAAACAGTGGATAGAAGAGAAGAATAAGTGGATAAAGAAGAGCATTAAGTGAATTACACGATCAAATTGACAAATTATTATAGATTACGAAGCAAATTACTATTTTACGTAACATAGTTTTAGTCTGGAACAAGGCGATATGGTTTTTTCAGACCACAGACCACATATTAAGTGGAAGAACAGACTGTATGACATCGTGTATGTATCTGTGCGTGTGTGTGTGTCATGAAATATAGCATGAGTTAGCATGTGAATCCAGCAAATCTAGCATATGTTGCCAGCTAGGCAGTTGGCGGTGGAAATAGACAAGCATTTCATGGAAAAAGCCAAGAAAATAGACAAGCATTTCTTGAAAAAAAGCCAAAATAATAGACAAACATTTACTGAAAAAATATTTTTGGGTGCTTCCAGTACACATGAGGCCACCGCAAAAGGTGGTAATAGTGCACTTGCACTCTTACCCCATGCTACTGGATTTGCTTATAATTAATAATAATAATAATATGTCCAATACTAACTCGGCAGGCAGTTCAAACATCGTTGCGTTGCGCCCAGCAGCCAGACAAAGCGGTATATGAGGCGGTCGCGAAGCAGACTTGAGCCGCTGTAGAATTCTCACAGCATTGGACAAATAGAGCAGAGAACGGCACTGCCATGAATCACGCACGCTTTCCTCGCATAACTTCAAGCAACACACACAAATAAATACACAAATAAAACACCAGCCGCTAAGCGAATCACAGCACAGTTGCTAGCGTAACGTTTCCTGCGCGGAAGATCGCGGGTTCGAATCTCACACAGGGTAAAATATATATATACTTGTAAATGAGAGGGAAGTTTGACCATCAACACAAACGTAGAAACGGGAAAACACCAAGACTTGCATATGTAGAAAATCAAAAATAGCACAACAAATCGTCATGCTACAAAACACATAAACAAAACAATAGGTATTCGCTACCACATATATAATTGAATTAAATATACCAATGTATATTTGTGTATAGTTCAAAGAAAGTGGGGAATGATGAAACAAAGGAAGTGAAACAACGAAGCATGAAATATATATATGTCGTATATGTTGATTTTACGTTATTTTGTGTACGTAAAAGCAAGAAATGTTTATTGAGCCTTCCACGGCACATTGGCTTACTACGGCCCTGCCTATTAGCCCCCCACCTGTCGTTGCTGCTGGCAATAGTCGGCCAGATTCATCAGCAGCGACGGATTCTGGCCCGGCTGCTGATGTCGGGCCAGACAGCGCACACAAATAAGACCTCGCACAATCATCTGCCGCAGCTCGCCTATATTGCCACCGCCGGCGATGCGCCATTTCTCCGTGTACAAACCAAACACACTGTCCCACCTGGCGTACACAGACACACACACACACACACATTACATTACATTAAGACATTTATATCGCGTTTTTCACCCGAGGGTCTCAAAAGCGCTCACACACATACAAGCACAATAGTCATACACATACACAATCACGAACACACTCACCTACATACACACACACAAAATAGACAAGTACATATACGCAAAACCACACACACACAGACACACACACACACATACACACACACACACACACACACACAAGCGTACATGACATCACAAAACACACCGCAGTAAAGTACAGTGACCATAACCACAATAAAATGTAAATCCATATTTTAAACTCAACTATTAACGCACTTTAGAATTTACCAGTAGAATATGAAATAATAGTTGAAAGTGTATACGCTCACGTGTGTATGTATGTGTGTGTGTGTGTGTGTGTGTGTTTGTATGAATCTACATTACACGTACCATTTTGTTTGGTCGTTGGTGCAGAGTGAAGAGCGAGAGAGTGCGGGAGGAAGCACGACTCCGCACACACTCTGCTTATCGGCTGTTTCGCCGTGTCTACACCAAAACACTGCCCACACACACACACACACACACACACACACACACACACACACACAGACATACACATACAGTGAGGCTTTCATGAATATCTAGCCAATCGTCGTTTGCAAATACAAGGCACGTGTTTCTTGCAGCGATTATTTTGTTCACAAAACCCGACATCATTCCACCCACACACACACACACAGATAAACACACACACACAGAGAAAGAGAGAGACACATGCACA
This sequence comes from Sacculina carcini, assembly GCA_916048095.2. NCBI lineage: Eukaryota > Metazoa > Arthropoda > Thecostraca > Sacculinidae > Sacculina > Sacculina carcini. The sequence continues at coordinate 7,258,214 of OU696579.1, read as the reverse complement.
AACACACACTGAAATATACACCATCACACAGTGACACACGCAAAGATAAAACCACAGAAACACACGCAAATACACACACACACACATACACACAAAGACACATAAACACACACACACACACACACACACACACACACACACACACACACACACACACACACACCAAAACACACTGGCACACAAACAAGCACACATTCTCACATTCACACACACAGAAACACACAAACACGCAGAAACAAACGAAAAGACACACAAACACACAGCAACACACACAGAAACACAAGCAGACACACACACACACACACACACACACACATAAACACAGAAACACACACAAAGAAATACAAACACAAAGAAACACAAACACAGAGAAACACACGCAGAGACACACAGAAACACACACAAAGAAACACAAACACAGAGAAACACACGCATAAAGACACAGAAACACACACACACACACACACACACACGCTGGCACCTGTAGCTTGCAGGAAGCACAACAAGTCTAGCTGAGCGAGCGATTCAGCTGAAGAGGACAGCCTGAGCTCGGCGGCTGGCGCGGCTGGCAGCCGAACAGCAGCTGATACGGCGCCGCTCACGTGCTGACCAGCTGCTCGGCTGTTCAGCTGCAGCCAGACAAGCTCGGCCAGCCGATGACAGTGAGTTTGCGCATAGACGCCCAACAGAGGCGCCATCTGGTGGTCGGAGTAGGAACTACGATCGCTGGACGCATCATGCAATGAGGATGATGATGTGGTCGTGAATGTGGACTGCGTTAGAAAGGCAGACTTGATCGAGCCGGAGGAAAATTCAGCACACGTGGAGAAGACATACTGACAAACAAACACACACACACACACTTACATTACATTACATTAAGATATTTATATAGCGCCCTACACCTAGAGGGTCTCCAAGGCGCTGCACACATACACACACACTCAAGCAAAGGACACACACACACACATACGCACAGACACAAAGAAGACAGACGAGTGCACATATGCTGAAAATCACACTTCCATACATAAAAGACAAAAACACACGCACACACACACACATACATACCTATTGAAGATGACAGCATATCAGACAAACAGCACTAAGGACAACACAGCAGACAATCAAGGACATACACTTTCTCACTCTCTCACACACACACACACACATACATACACAATACACCAGTGTTTATAAATCTTTCTAATTGTTCGCACCTCTTTCATATCAGCAGTAAGTTCTCACACCACCTGGATTCTTTATAGCTATAAGAAAATATAAAAATACAAACGACGTAATAAGAAAACTTTTCTATTCAATATGCATTCATACAAATCGTTTCAGAGGTAACCAAAAAGCAAAACTACGTTTTTCAGGAGAAATATAATGCATAGCTTAAATATATAATTTCTTTAAAATAAAAAATACAAAAATCCTTACACTGCCCGATCAAGAACCCGTGCAATACACGATAAAAAAAAAAATGCACACACACACATACACAATACATGATGACAACACACACGATGTAATCTATCGGGGTCTAGGCTAAAATGTGTAAGGATTCAAGAGCATTAAAAACGATAATTTATAAAAGAACGCTTAAAACGCACAAAAACGTTTCTATATTATTCATAGATTTTAGGTTAGGTTTAGCGTTCTAGTGTAATGTGCTGCCTTTGCAGGAGGCGAGGGACTGGAAGAAATTCGTTAAATCAAATTTTCTCAATCTAATGTTCTTGAAAGCTTACACATTTAGCGTCACACATCTGATCACGGACCCACGGAACGATATATAATTTGTACAACACCAAATACGACCAAATAAACTTGGAATCTACAAGATTTCAGAGCCCCGCACAGAAGCGAAATCAAATGTATAGCCACAGTATCGCAAAGTTCTCATACAGTGAAGCATATAGTGTATGTTGACGCGAAGGTTTAATAAGGCACGTAATTCAAATACACAATTATCGTGTCACAGTGAATCGGCGTCGCATTTGTATGCCACAAGTAGTATTCGCCACATCAAGTACATATTAAAACACTGCGTATTTAATATATTCAGAATATTACACCCTTTTTATTGCATTATAAACGCGTAAACAGATCTGTATATACATTTCCGAACAAGCCATACAAGAGAATCTTAAACGACAGAAAATAGACGAACAAAAACCACAAACGAAAATAAACAGATTATAAGAAACAAACCAGAAAAAAAGATGAAACAAATGTGAATGTCGATCGCATGCTGATTATTACATTTACCTTGTACACCTCATTGGCCATCGATTTGCGACAATAATGACGCACTGCAGATGAAACTGAATCAGCAGCGGCGGCGGCGGCGGCTTGTGCGTCGTAATTGTCTACAGACGCCGTGGCTGGTGGACACGACGACAGGCAAGTGTCGGCCTCGACAACACGACATGCGCCACGATTGTATAACCACTCCAGTTCAGGCTGATATACAAACATACATACGAGCACACACACGTACACATACACATATATACACAAACACACACGCACACACACACATATATATATGAATGAAAGTATGTTCGCATGTGTGTGTGTGTTTAGTTCAATGTTTAGTTCAATGTTTAGTTCAATATTTAATTCAATGTTTAATTCTATGTATAGCTGTATATATGCATGTCGTTGCATGAAAGTGTATATATGTATCGATGAGTGAATGAGAGTGTGCGTGAAGTGTGGATGAAATTGCAATGAAAAGCGCATTACGGGCGATTGCAATAAGCGCAATTATTATTATTATTATTATTACACGCACATATACACACGAACACACACACACGAACAAATACACACGAACACACACACGCACACACAAATACACACGAACACAAACTAACACACACATACACACACAAATACACACGAGCACACACATACACACACACACACAAATACACACACACACACACATATATATATATATATATATATATATATATATATATATATATATATATATATATATACACAAATACACACGAACACACACATATATACACAGAATCCACCAAGGAATATCACATAAGCCCCTGTGATAATTATTTCATTTTAAATCATATTCTTTTCTAGTTTATTTCAATTTATTCTACACTAATGTATCAGAAAACACCTTTTTTACTGCTCAATATTTTTTATACGCTGTTGCAGAAATTTGCTGAGTTATTACTTACGTTTAAACAGTACTTAAACAATAGACAACTTAAATCCAAATATAAATCTACATTTCAGTCCTATATATGTTACGTTGATTGTAAAAAAAATACAATTCCGCCAAAAATAGGCCAATATTTCGTGAGCGGCAATACTTTTGCCAATTCTGTTTGTTGTTTGTTGTGATAAAAACCAATACATACACACGCATGGCCGAAGCTACAATGGCCGAACTGCGTAAAACTCTGCTCTGAGCACCGAGAACCTCGGTTCGAATCCCAGCCCGGTAAATACTTTCTGCATTCGTACACTACACTCTACGCATACAAATGCACACACACACACACACACACACACACACACACACACACACACACATATATATATATATCTACAGAGATGCGCACCTTCTTAGAAGGCTTGCCGCTCGAGCCGCGAAGTGCCTCCGGCGGAATAGCGCGTGCAGCTGCCAGAAGTGCACGTGCTATATCACCGCTGCGCACCGTATCACGTGCACGCGCCTGCTGTTCGATGACACCTCCGCTCGGGAAATTCTAGCGATTGGCGCGAGAAAATACACACACAAACAAACACACACACAGAATACAGAGAGCAGCAACGAAAATCGCACCAAGTTTGAGAGGTTTAGAATACGCAGATAGGTTGAACAAACTAGGACTGACCACGCTCGAAAAGAGAAGACAGAGAGAGGGGACTTAATACACATTTTCAAATACATGAGAGGATTTCAAAAAACGGATCGGGAAGGCTGGATTGTTTGGAATGAGAGATATCAAAGGGGACATGGTATGAAATTGAAAAAACAAGATGCCGACAGAAGATCAAACAGCACAGTTTTCCTTATAGAAGCGTAGAAAAGTGGAATAGTTTAGACAGTGAAACAGTAAAAGCGAGAACAATTCAATCGTTCAAGGAGAAACTAGATAAATCATGATTTGGAGACGGGACAGCTCGAGCGCAAGCTCATATCCCGTAATGCACAAATAGGTGAGCACACACACACACACACACACAAACACACAGACGGCATAAATGCGAGATAATATGACGCCAAGGAAATGGGGCAGAATGTATAAATGAGGCCGTTGGATAACAGATAACAGATTTGCTAAAAACGAACACATACATAATCATAAGCATACAGATAGACAGACACACATATACATACACCCACACACACACACACCTAGAATCAGTTAGGGGAGGATATTGTAGGCGCTAACAGCGTAGGAAAACTTACAGATTGGATTCGATAGTGTGTGAGATACTGGGAATAAAAAAGGACGATAGAACTAGAAGAGGGCTAGTTGGAGACAGGACAGCACGAGTACAGCTCATCTCCTGTGATAAACAAATATCTCAGTACAAATAGGCGAATACACACACACACACACCCAAACACACACGCACATGTACACACATATACACAGAGGACACACTAACGCACACACTCACAAACACACAGCCACATAAAAACACGCACACACAGACACGTACACGCACAGAGGCACACACTCACACAAACACACACATACACAGACAGACGCACATATACACACACTAACACACACAAACACAAACACAAACACGCATACACCAACACATACACAGACACAAACACACATATACACAGACACGAACACACACATATACACAGACACACACTAACACAGACACGCAAACACCCACACATCGGTGAGAACATACACAGAGACACACACACAAACACACACACACATATACACAGACACACACACACACACACTAACACAGACACGCATACACCAACACATACACAGACACACACACACACACACACACAAACGCACACATACACACACACACAGACACACACCTGCATTTCGGTGAGGAGAATGTATGAGGCCATATGAAAGATGAGCTGAGCCGTGTGGTGTTGTATGACGGCTTGCTTCTCGACGGCTGTTAGCTCAACATCGTCGGCTGATGATAAGCTGAAGCCGCTGCCAATGCTAGTCAGCTGATTGACACTGCCGAAAATCAGCTGGTCATAGCTGATGACACACACACACACACATACACACATACAAATGTATATACGCAGAACTTTGAAAAAATAAACATATGATCCACAAATGTTAGAGTAATACATTCACACAAGTGGCAGGTAAATGGAGCGGTGTACTTTAAACAAAAACATACACAAACATACACGAACACACGCACAAACAGAGACAAACACAAACACACACACATAAGCACACTCACACACACACACACACACACACACAAATTCATACACACATACACAAAATCATATAAACATACACATACATGCACAGACACACACACACACATACAAATAAGCACACTCACACATAAATAAGCACACAAAATCATACACATATACAAAATCCCACACACACATACACAAAATCATATACACATGCATACATATATACTGGCACACTGGAACACACACACACATACACACACAAATACACACACTCACACATACATAAACACAAAAGCACACACACACACACACAAATTCATACACACACACACACACAAATTCATACACACACACATACACAAAATCATATACACATACATACATATATACAGGCACACTGGAACACACACACACACACACACACACATACACACACTCACACATACATAAACACAAAAGCACACACACACACACACACAAATTCATACACATATACACAAAATCATATACACATACATACATATATACAGGCACATATACACACACTCACACACATATATAAGCACAAAAGCACACACACACACACACAAAATCATACACACACATACAGAAAAGCATATACACATACATACATATATACAGGCACACACAAACACACACACACAAAATCACACACACATACACAAAATCATATACACATACATACATATATACATGCACACACAAACACATACACACAAACAAATACACACCGAAACAGCAGTGAACAAATGGCCGCACAGGGGGCGCCAGTGGCGTCAACAGAAGAGTCGTTCGCCGCTGCGGCGGCGACAATTTTCAACGAAATCAGCAGATCAAGCGACGAGAGATGTGTGAGCATTGTAGCATTGTCACACACACCGTCGCCGTTCTGCGTATATTCAGCCAACACATACACAACATACACATCAACATATATACACAGTCCCGCTAGTGGTGTAGTGGTAGCGTGTAGTCTACTTGTAACCAAAAGGTCCACGGTTCAAATCCGATCGTCTCTTGCAAGTTTAGTGAGTTTTAGTTTGAAGCCCATAAATTTTACTAGCCCATAAACCATCAGCTATTCCTTGAAAACTATTAGTTCTTATTTGAAAACCACAAGTTTTTCTCTAGAGAAACCACAAGTTTGTTTATATAGAAAAACACAGGTTTGTTTATATAGAAAAACACAGGTATTTCAACCCACTAAGTTAAGTTAGGTCTTTAAATTTTTTCCTTTGAAAATCACACAAATTCGCTGGCAAATGATCTGGCAACCCCGCCGCCTTATTCTCACCTGGCAACACACATCCACAACGGCCTGCTGCCAGTCGATATGGTCGCAAAAGACACGCCGACCCTCAACACCGACCGCATAGCGCACGGCATCGCTACATCCAGCGCCTTGTTGTTGTTGTTGCTGTTGTTGTTGTTGTTGTGAATCGCCGCGTGATCGAGCCAACACGCGCAACAGACGCGCATGAGTTCCAGCGTCTAGTGGATCTCGATCCACACCGGCTGTGACAGATATTACACACATTACATTACATTACATTAAGACATTTGTATCGCGCTCTTCACCCGACGGTCTCAAAAGCGCTCACACACACACACACGCGCACACACACACACAAACACACACACAAAACAGACAAGTACATATACGCACAAACACAAACATACACTCACGTTTACATACTCAAAAACACAAAAATACACACACACACACATCGTACAGGCAAAACCTCACACAAACATAAAGACAACATTAAAAAATAACACGTTAACACCTGAATATCATAACACGACATGTAATAATCCGGTATGTAACATAACAAACATAAACACAAACATAAACACACTAACACGTTCATTCACACTCTCACACTCACCTTACATAGGAGCCGATGCGGTCTTTGGTGCCCCCCTGAAGGCAATACTTGGGACCCGATTTTGAAGTGGCACTTTGGCAAAATGCCAGATACGAGCATTAAGCTCGGTCTCCATTAAGCTGGCGACTTTTATTATCTAGTTTATGATATAATTGTAATATCATGCACGTGGCAACCCTCCCCCCACCCCACCCCCACCCCCCGGGGGGGGGGGGGGTTAGGAGGGCGGCTGCTATGGTTAGAAGTTAAAGGTTAAAGGTTAAAGGCTGCTCAAGTGACAGCTGCTACACGACAAGAAGCCGAAGCTTATGAACACACACACACACAGGTGTGTTCCGTGCAGCTCGCTGCCACCGCAGAACCGACCCTCTCCACGCTATGACGCCACAAGGACGGAAGACGTATTAGAGAGGGCCACCTCCCCAGAATGCATGTGACACAACACATGACTGATATCTGGTAGCATCATTTACTGCTGGGTGGACAGGGACTGTACCACGACCGGAATCCACTGTTTCTGCCCAACACAATCACACTCACCGGACAACACTTCCTCGAGTTGTCGTGCGTATTCGTGCGGCGACAGGGCATCATTATCGGCGGCGCCTGAAGCTGCTGCAGATTGGCGTGCTAAAATACTGTGCTCGCGCAGTCGCAACAGAATGGCGTGCCGAGGGAAACACCGTTCGGCGCGAGACAACCACGTGGACAGCGAAGCGTCGTGAGCGACCGCCGCCGGCATGTCAAGCAGTAAACGACACGCTGACACACACACATACATGCACATACATACATGCACTTACACACATATATGTGTGTATATATGTGTGTGCATTTGCTTATTTATGTATTTATGTATTTGTATGTGTGTGCGTGCATTTGCGTGTGCGTGTGTATGTGTATTAGCGTGTATGTGTATGTGAGTATGAGTGTAAGTGTATGTATGTGTATTTTTTTCACAGACACATACATGTATTTACAATCACGTATTCATCATTATATAATAATGTGTATTAGTGTGTGTTTCAGCGCCCTAGAGACCCTCTAGGTGTAGGACGCTATATAAATATCTACCTAATGTAATGTATGTGTGTATAAGTGTGTGTGTGTGTATGTGTATCAGTGTGTGTGTGTGTGTGTGTGTGTGTGTGTGTGTGTGTGTGTGTATGTGTGTATGTGTATGTATGTACGTGTTACTGTGTATGTGTGTAAGTTTACACATGTGCCCACACCCACACACACACACACACACACTTGCTTAACGGGTCTGATATTTATCTATCTTTCTTTTAAGACGTGTGAGTGTTATTGTGGTGTGTTTGTGTGTGTCTGTGTGTGTCTGTGTGTGTGTTTGTGTGTGTCTGTGTGTTTGTGTGCGTGTGTCTGAGTGCGTGTGTGAGGTTGATAAGTGCGTTTTATGTCATATTGTGCAGTATATTTATGTTATGTTTTGCACAGAATAGCCAATTAATTGCAGTGCAATAGATGCTAATGAATGAATGAATGAATGAACACACACACACACACACACATACATACGAACCGGCCATCACGGCGTCGGTCTGGTAGGAGTCGAGTGTGAAGCAGCGCTCCCACGCCACCAGCGCGTCCAGGGGCTGCTTGAGCGCTGCCAGAATTTGAGCGTGCAGTTTGTGAGCCGAGGCCGTGGTGGGCCGATGGCGCATGTACCAGCCAATGTATTGGCGGGCCTTGTCGTAGGCGCCCACCTGGTAGTACAACTGCGCTATGCTCAAACCCTGCAGGTGACGCTGTGTAGTCGCCGGCCGACAGACAAACACACACACAAACACATAATAAAACATACAACACAAACACATAAACCATACGAACAAGCACATAAAACATACACACAAACAAACACACAAAGAAACATGCACATAAACACATACAAACATACACATAAACACACACACACACACACACACAAACATACATAAAAACACATAAAACATACATAAAAACACATAAAACATACACAAAAACACATACAAACACATATATGTATACACAAACACATAAAATATACACACACACATATAAAACATACACACAAACGCATATAAACATACATACAAACACAAAACGAACACACACACACACAAACATATACAAACATACACACAAACACATAAAACACACACTCAAGATCAAACAGAAACCATAATTTCGGCCTTCAAAAACGAAGAATCAAGAAAGACGTACAAAAATATAGCCTCCCAAACAGGGCAATCGATTATTGGAATATATTACCCAAAAAAAATTGTTAACCAGACCACAATACAAATGTTCAAACAGAAATATGATCTTTGGAAGGCAGGAGCCACGAGTCTTTGACTCATTTCTGCGGAGACAACTCGGTGAGAACACACACACTGTGACTTCTCTTAGCCAAACGATTCTATGTTGTGTATTGAATTTGTCTATTTGTCAATGGCAATACATGACTAAAATACAAATACAAAAATACAGATACACATACACACACACATGCAAGCCCCTGAAACAGACTCACTAAGCCCCCGGAGTTCAATATAACCCGAGGGGTTATTTTGAATAACAACAACAGTATCATGCATTGCACGATATCGAGAGCCAGTTGAATAAACGGGCAGAACTTAAAAAGCACGTGAGTCAGTGATGTACGCACCTCTTGTTCATTTTTGGCCTTGGCGAGAATATCGCGCACGCGAGCGTCCACCTGGTTGAGGCGCGAGAACAGAGACATGTCGACGGCAGACGCCGAGAGAAGAGCCAAAGAAAGAGGAGAGGAGATTGAGGACGAGAGAGAGAGAGAGACCAGGAGACTGAGAGAAAATAGAGAAGGCACAAATATCAGTATTAACCAGTAGGCCATCAAATATCAGTATTAAACGAGTTAAAATCTATCGTATATTGTTTGATTGTGAGCAATTTTGATTGAACTTCATTTAATTTCATTCTTGTGGTGTGATCGTGTGCAGTGAGAGAGAGTGTGTGTGTGGAAAGATTGTGTGTGCGTGAACGTGTTAGTGTGTCTATATGTGATCGTGTATGGTTGAATTGTATATTCCGTGCGAGAGTGTGTGAGCGAGTGTGTATAGTTGTTTCGGTGTGTGTGTGTGTATGTGTTTGTAGAGTATGGTTGCCCCGCGGCGGCGAGCGATTGACCGGCTCGCCGCTGATTGGCTGTTGCGGCGGGTGAGGACTGTGTGCGCGTATGTGTGTCCGTGTGTGCTCCCGTGTGACACGGTGTGAGCGTAGAGTGGTGTTTGTGGTGCGATCGGAGTGTGACGTCCTGTAGGCGCGCGTGGGGCGGTGATGCCCACGCGCGCCTGTCTGTAATATATTTGAGTTTCTGGTTTTGTTACAATTCTCAATTTGTTTTCATTCACTTTTCGAAATTTTAGCTCTTTCCCCTCTTTTCAAGTAGCGCGAGAATTCTATTCATGCAATTTACAGTTATTTCCATTTCATTCGAACATTCGCGATAAGCCGCAAACGTGTGGTACTTTACCATATAAAAATGAGCTGCACATTCAGCAGGAAATTCAAAAGCAGCACGAAACTGCAAATTAAATATAATCAGATTTTCATGAAAGTTTAAAAAACGACCATAAAGACAACCGCCCACCTAGCAGTGAATTAAACGGCGACAATTACACTCACGTGGGCAAGATACTCCGCGATTTCAGACTATCAAAACTCATAACATTACTAGACAACACTTACCCTTGACTTATGCACTCAGTATAATGGATTCGTAATGAGTCCGAATTGGTCCAAAATAAAAAACCAAACAACACAAAGCCAAACGCACAAACGCACGAAAACCGCGCTCCACATAGGGTTTCACAGCCCAAGAGCGCGCAACAGCTAAGTTCTCATTTGAATTAAACTACAAAATATATTTTGATACAGTAATGATTTTCTGGCTTTAAATCTTATTAAATCCAATTATTTATTGTTCAATACAGTCCTAATGGAAATATATTGAATTGCAAAACTTTTGCAAATTTCAATTCTTAATCAACATCCCCCTTGAATGATATACAATTGTGGTAAACAATTCCACTAATGATATACGATCGGGAGTCGATTTCATTCAATTATACACAATTTACATTTTTCTAGATGCTGCGTTATTGGCTACAAACTGTCTAATCTGGTGCAACGTTCGTTCTGACTCGCCAATTCGAATTATACTCATTTGTCGGCTGGCTAGTATTCGGTCCACTGTCATTTATCGACAATTGTTTGCCGTTTAATATATACTCGTGCTGCTGCTGTGCTTGTGGCACTGGAAATAGCTCCTTCATTCCATAAATGACCACGTGGAACCAAATTCAATCGCAGCTGAAACATGCTGACAATCCTGTGGTATTTTTCGACATCAAAATCGGCAATACCGTGCGTAGCAGTATTATTCTTATAATAAATTTCGTCCATTTTCTATGTTTGTCGTATGTCTGTAAAATAAACTCAAAACTAAAATATATTACAGACAGGCGCGCTTGGGGCAGTGATGCCCACGCGCGCCTACAAAAGGTCACAACCAGACCATACCACAAACACGACTCCAACCTCACACCGTGACACACGGGAGCATCCACAAACACACGCACACACACACAAACACGCACAGCTGTACACACTCGCTCACACACTCTCGCACGCAATACGCAATTCAACTGCACACGATCACACATAGAAACACTAACACGTTCACGCACTCAGACGCAATCTCTCACACACACACTCTCTCTCACTGCACACGATCACACCACAATACGTCTCGTTTTTTCTTGTGTAATTTTGAAAGTTTTGTAAGCTTGGTTGTGTTGGTTATTGGTGATTGGCTGTTGGCGACAGGACGTCGGTCGCATGATGATGGAGCTGTTCGCCGATGTGTGCCCTAAGACGGCCGAGAATTTTCGCCAGCTGTGCACGGGCGAGTATCGACGCGACGGAGTTCCGGTCGGCTACAAGAACACCACGTTCCACCGCGTCATCAAGGACTTCATGATTCAAGGCGGCGATTTCGTCAAGGTTTGCGACAACTTTCTATGTACAGCCATGTATTAGCTCCCGAGTAGCTCAGTTGTTAGGCGCTGAACTCTCGTGTCAAAGGTTCGAGGTTCGAATCCTGGCCCGGGTTGGTTCATCAACACATCCGCTTGAGTCTACCGGCAGTCACCACTGTAGATGGGCGCACAGTGGGGCGTGCCATATAGTCTCAACTGGCTGGTGCGCGCTTAAAACGACAATAACAACAATATGTACAGCTAGATCGCATCGGGGTTTTGCTGAAGCAATATTTCTTTATGGAATTATCTGAGAGAAATTTCTGTCTTCTGACTTGAGTCCAGCGTTTCGCCCGAATCTCTTCGTATTTTTCCACATGGAAATTTTACTTTTATCCACATTTTCATCAGCGGCATGATGTAAATGACACAGATTACACCACTTCATACCTCCTCACACATGTGCCGGCTACACAATTGGTGTGATTTTGTGATTTTTATCAGAGTGGGGTTATTAGGCGCATTTGGGGAGGTTCAGACACAATCCCCTAAAATTATCCCATACTCTTTACTTTGTTACGTCATGTGTGACGTTCTTATGTCAATGTATGCTTGCCAGGTTAGGTTACAGAGTTTGAGGGTCGGATATTTGTCTAGACCTCGGCATTTGGGTCGAGGCTGAGGTGTGTTGTCCTGAACGTTTTTTCAGTGTTCTAATGTGTTTTGGTTAGTGGTTAAATGTGGAGGATTGATTTTATTGGTTCAAGTCTTGTTTTTTCTATTGCGACATTTGTCATTGAGAATATGATCATGTTGTTTCTGGGTTTTCGCTGTCGTTTTTATTCAATTTATTTCCACACAACTTCACAAGTATTTTTGTTACACATGTGATTACCAATGTGACTGTTGTTGAATTACCAGGGCGACGGCACCGGATTGTGTAGTATCTACAACGGTGCCGCTTTTGCAGACGAGAATTTCACGTTAAAACATGACGGTCCTGGACTGCTTTCCATGGTGAGAATTCGGCTAGTCTTGTCTCGACCTAATTTGCCCTAATGCCCTTCTAGAAATCCGAGCGGTTTCCGAATCATCATGGTCTTCCAAATCCTTCCAATACATTGCCCCCGTATGTACAATAAACTTCGCCGTTCAATTACATCTCCTAGCTCCTATAAATCTTTCAGCATCAAATTATATAAATATATTTTGGATGTGTACATGGATTCTTGAGCCCACACCGATATTAATCGTTATTGTGTAGTATACGTGTTTTTGTGTGACTCTTGTGTGTGTCTTATTCCGCTGTGAGTCCACGTTTTTCATGATGCATTTGTGTGCATTTTTCATTTGTGTGTACATTGTGTGTGATTTGTATGTGTAATTTCATCCATGCAAAATAGTTTGTTGTATAAAAGTGGCAATACATTTCTGAATTTATCCTTCCTCCATCCATCCTCATTTTTGTTCGTCTCGTTCTAACACTGAATATGTTCTAGTTTATCTACTAATTTGCCGATTTTTGCATTATGTCTTATATTATTATATAGTTTTGTATTGTTTTATATATATTTGTAAGTTAATGTTTACTTATCTTCAATTTCCCCACATATTTCCTTATTTTTATTTACACAAGTGTACTGGAGTTGCAGACTTTCTAGAAGCCTCTTCTTGGGAATTCGTCTGTATGAGTCTGTGACGTGTATGTGTGTGTTTTATGCTGTTTACATTTGCTACACCCTTGTGTCGACGAGTGTGGTTTGTTTTGTGACGAAATGCTATGCTGTTCCCGCGGTGTTTTCCGTTGTTGTGTTGTTCTTCTTTGATTAAGCGTGTTGGACGAATAGACTGATGTTGAATGTATGCCGCATAATTACTATCAAACAAAGTCTATGGGAGTTTTTGTCTGGCGCTAGGCAAACAGCGGCGCCAACACCAATGGCTGCCAGTTTTTCATCACCTGCTCCAAGTGTGACTTTCTCGACGGAAAGCACGTGGTGTTTGGTCGTCTTCTCGACGGACTGCTAGTCATGCGCAAGATCGAACACGTACCCACCGGCGCTAACAACAAGCCGAAAATTGGCATCACCGTGGCGCAGTGCGGACAAATGTGACGCACTCACACATACACACACAAATGTGACGCACTCATACATACACACACAAATGTGACGCACTCACACATACACACATGTGACACACTCATACATACACACACACATACACAAATGTGACACACTCACACATACACACATACACAAATGTGACACACTCACACATACACACATACACAAATGTGACACACACATACATACACATACACAAATGTGACACACTCACACATACACACACAAATGTGACACACTCACACATACACACATATGTATACAAACGTGACGCACTCACACACACACACACAAATGTGACACACTCACACATACACTCATACACAAATGTGACACACTCACACATACACACACAAATGTGACACACACATACATACACACATACGCACACACACAAATGTGACACACTCACACATACACACACAAATGTGACGCACTCACACATACACACATACACAAATGTGACGCACTCACACATACACACACAAATGTGACGCACTCACACATACACACACAAATGTGACGCACTCACACATACACACAGACGTATACAAATTTGGCGCACTCATACATACGCACAGACGTATACAAATGTGACGCACTCACACATACAAATGTGACACAAACACAAATTTGACGCACATACATACACACATACAAATGTAACGAACATTCACACATACATGCATACAAATGTGGCGCAGACACTCTTAATCGCATATACTCGCTTACACACATACATACACTCACAAAAATGTGACGCACACACACACACATTCACACGCACACACACGCTCGATGTATGTTTGTGTGTGTGTGTTCGTGTCAGAAGAGGCATATTCGGCGAATAGAGTTTGTATCGTGGCGAGAATTATTATTATTATTATTAAGCGAAGAGCGGTATATACATTGCAATTGATAAAAATTGCAATTAAGCATGCATCGACATATTTTTGTCGTTGAACACATGAAGTTGGCGGTAGTTGGCACTTTACACACACACACATACACACACACACTCACATACACACACACACTCACACACACACACACACACAGTCACTACACATGTAACGTGGCATTGGTTATTCGTATGAGGTTGATTGCGTGTTCATATTCCTGTGTCATACATGAAAATGAGTAAATATATCACTTTATGTGTGTGTGTACGTGTGTGCGTGTCAGTGTGTGTTGGATATGTATTTGTGTGTGTGTGTGTACGTGTCAGTGTGTGTTGGGTATGTATATGTGTTTTGGGTATGTATATGTGTTTTGGGTATGTATTTGTATGTTGGGTGTATGTGCTGAGTGTGTGTGTGTGTTATGAGGTATGTTTTTTCATGTATGCGACTGGGTTTGAGTTCTTCTTCAGAATTTCTTATCAGTCACGTGACGCTATCTTTATGCATCTTCTATTCAAAAATATTTCATGAGGTTTTGTAAAGTTTGCTTGCATATTGTCGTTGTGAGAATACAAATGTGTAATAACGGTTTTGTTTGTAGTTATTAAATGCTACCCAGGATATTTGCAGTTTAATTGACGTATGGTGGTGAACAATGTACTGGAATTGTACACGAAAAGGAGACAATATTAGTATTGCAATTTTTGGAGGAGATTAATTAATTATTGGGGCGATCAGTCATGTACTTGCATCATTATGCAACGTCTGCGATAATGCTTATATCAACAAATTCCACAGAAACATAATTTTCTTGAACACTTTTAGTGAATCTCTTGGTTATGAGCAGTTGATGGAAACATTTGAGGAGGGTTCAGTCCCCTGAGCCCCCCCTCTGGATCCGCCAGTGATTGTCGGGAAAGTTTGTCGCCAACTGGCTTGACTACTAAAGATCCTCAATAACAGCGTTTGTTATTGATTTTATACGCCGCCTCCAGCGCTGAGGCACGCTCCCCTACACACACACAAGTCACGCAACACATAACACACGTGTATTGCAAGGGGAAATCATTGGCTGAGCGCTGCCAAACAACTCATAACAACAGCCAAATATAAAGACACGAAACGCCACGACAATATAGGGATGTAGTCGATAAAATAACGCAAAGGTATGACTGGAAATAACACATCCAATGTCAGATACACTGTAGCCAATCAGCTCGATCGATCCAGGGTTGCAGACATGACAGAACGGATATTATCAAACAGCCCGACTTGGGGATGGGAGCTTGTAGCAGTGAAGACACCCACCCGAACACACACACACATAGCTACACAAACTTGCTTGTGTGTGTGTGAGGTCAACAACCCGCGAAAGTAGACCGAATCAAGCCAGCGTGGAAGGTCGCACACAGTGAGACGAACGTGAACAATAAAACGTGCTCGTTACTTTGGCAAAGTGAAGCCGAATCCAACCCAAGCGATAGAAAGCAGCTTTAGAACAAGTCCAAATATATCACCCGTCGTTGAAATCACGTGATAAAAGTTGTCCTCTAACCTCAAATTACTCTCAAAAGTCAAAATGACGCCGTGAAAACTAGCAGGAGAAAATATGAAAAACGCAAGCAAATAGCCTACAATATGGATAAGCAGCACATTCATCACGTTTTGTTCACGAAAGATTTGTTCACAATGCTCACGAAAAATCACGCTCACACATTGAGTGACGTATGGTTTGGTTCCTTCTCCATCTGACTGAAATCTGAACTGTTCCACTGGGATATGATCTCATAGGAAGTGATTTTGGAAACCAATTAAAATACCACACAAAACGTTGCCAAAGTCACACCAAATCAAATGAATATTCAAAAAGAAAAATTCAGATATCAAAATGCTTCTGTTCGAAGTAATTATGGAAAGCAGAGGCGAGGGAAATCAAAGGAAATAATGTTCAAAGAAATCCAACAATTCCAGATGTTAATGGTGGGAATGACAACGTACAACTCACCCCCTGAGCAAATTTTACATCACTAAATATTGAAAACCTGAGCAAGCCTCAACTCTGTCTTACTCAAGCCTATGAAACACTGCCTAAGAAATGAACTATCCCAATATTGGGTGCGTTACGTTTGAGCATCATCAGTATCACATGGCTTGCCGTTTTCCACTCCGTCAGACGATGTGGTCTTCTGCACGGAAACTGGAGCGCCGTCGCTGCCCGAATTCAGCCTCGAAGCGTCCAGCTGCGCCTGCAGTGAATTCACCTCGTCCTGCAATTGCATCTTCTCCTGGAAGTGTTGCTTGCACACTCGCAGTAACACCGAGACGGTGTCCGCCGTCGCCTCGGGGCTCGAAACCGGAGCAAGATGCAGTCGCCTATTGTCCAACACCGTCCACACGAGCGAGTCCATCAGGTTGCGCACCTGTTGCACATTGAACGCACTGACTTCCTGGTAGGCAGTCAGCTGATTACGACAGCAGAACCCGTGTCCCTCGTGTGACGTCACCGTTCGTCGTTCCTGCGGCATGTCCGTCTTGTTGCCGGTCACCATGATGACCGGATAATAAGCTCCACCTCCACTGCTGCCCGACCATAATGACGTCTGCTTGCCGAAGACGGCACGGACGTCCTTCAGCCACTGATCTAGCCGATCGAAGGTGGCTCGTTGCGTCACATCGAACATGAGCAACACGGCGTGGGCTCGAGCCAACTGCTGCCGCACCACCGCCCTGAAACGCTGCGAGCCTGCCGTATCGTACACGTGCAACTTGACGGGCACGCCGAACACTCGAACAACGCACGTTCGCACGTCCACACCGATGGTGGCACTCATAAGCGTAGCTCCGGCGTCCCCACCTGCCGAGTCGTCGTCGCTTTCGAAAAAGGTGTGCAGCAGACAGGATTTGCCGACGGCTCCCTCGCCAACCACGAGAACATTGACGGAAGTCGCCGGACGGCATTGCTCAGGTGTCGCCGGAGCGTCGGCTCCGCTCGCCGCATCCGTCGGATTGTCGCTCATCACCGTCGCAAGCGTCAACAGCAACTGGTCGAGGAAAATTGAAGAGGGCCGACGCTCATTTTCCAGTAGTAGAAAGGAATCAAAAGAGCTGACTAAAAAAGTGATTTACGAAAAGTCCAAGCACAAGCACGGAAAATTGAGATGTGAAATGAATTGCACGGAAAGAGAGGAACAGGCTTGGAATGCTAGAGTAAATAGGTCGGAGAATATCGCAGTGCTTGAATTCGATTCAAACCATCAGAGCAACCGTTGTAGGAAGAGAAGGAGCACGAAAAACGTGCAACGCAAACCGCACGAAACTGAGCTCACATGCAACACACGCCAGCAGTACATCAATGCAACACAATCGCCGTATCACGCACACGCAAACACACCACATGCACAACGTAGCTATACTGGCGCGAGGCGTTGTCTGTCAATGCTGCGCGCGCACCTCCCTCCTCATCCCCACCACCCGGTGAGGTGGGGGGTGAGCTTTGTGTATGACACGCAATGAATGTACGTGCATGCCTATGTCGGTATACTGGTGTATGTGTGTGTGTTTGTTTGTGTGTATGTAGATGCATTCAAGGACGTAATATGGATGGAATATCAAGCCGAAGCTGGTTAATAGGTCAAGTACATGTGTTCACATACATACATAAGCACACCCACACACATACATACACATGGAATCAACGACTTGTTAGGTCTGAAGCGAGGTAAGAAACGGAAATCATGTTTGGCCTAACCTAACCTAAGCCTAACTTAACCTAATTAAACCTAACATAACCTAGCCTAACCTAGCCATACCTTTCACTTTACATTATTGTACATACGACATAAACAACAACAACAACAACAACAACAACAAACGACATTCCATACATTCGACATATACGATACAGACATACATACGATGTGTTTTGCTCATAGCTGTGGTGTTCGTTTGGTTCTCGCGACTACAAATTCTTGATGGTGTGAAGAGACCAATACAACTAAGTTTCAATCAAGTGATTTCGTCCGGTGAGTAGGATATTACGTCCCGACTATCTTTCTCATTCTTGTTAGGTTAGGTAAGGTTGGGTTAGGCTAGGCTAGGTTAATTAGGCTACGTCAGTTAGGAAAGCAATGAAAGCAGGGATTGAAGCGTAGGCGTAATAGTCCGGAGGCGAAATATCTTTAGTTCCGATAATCAGATGACGTTAAAACAGATCGATGATCTGGAAGGTGATGAATTATAGAGGGGCAGTGTGATAGAAACATCATGTATGTGTGTGTGTGTGTGTGTGTGTGTATGTGTGGTGTGTGTGTGTGCTATGTGGTTGATATAGATGTCACAACATCTCTCCTATAGAGACAATCTTGTACTCGGCTAAATTCCTTCACTGAGACGCTTGTGATTTATGCGGCACCAAACACTGACGGATCTAGAGGGGGACTCAAGGGGCTGAAGTCCCCTAAATGCTTCCATCAACTCCTCATAAGCAGGAGATTCACTAAAAGAGATAAAGAAAAAATATATCTCCGTATAATATATTAATATAATCATCATCGCAAAACCTTCGCATATTATTGTGTGTGTGTATGTAAATGTGTGTATGTATCATTGCAAAATGGCCGAAGTCATGACCTTCACACGCTACCTAGTCACTCATACACGTAATTCAGCCCCCCCCCCCCCAATGGCACTCTGGGACTCCGCTACTGGGACCAGCCTGCTTAAACTCCACCCCTGCGATAGGGTATAATAATCCTGGTGAGCTTCTCGCTGTGCCTCAATCAAACTTCTGCTCAATCCTTAGGGATTCGATCGAATCCCAGGAGTTTAGTGAGTCAGTTTCTCAGGGGTTTGGTTCACTCACTCGCGTATGATTCGTGTGATGTCAAGCTCTGCTTGGTCATCATTCGCTGCAGTTCTAATAACACGCCACATCGCTTGGTCTTGATATCTGTGCTGCAAGCAACTCGGTCCACTCAGTAGTAGCCTACTTGTGTGACTGTCTTGATCGTAGGTGATTTGTGATTTTTTTCATAAAATACTTCAAACACGAAAGGTTCGATGTATGCATGTATGGAGATTGTGGAGCTGAGTACCTCCAATAAGGTTGAGAACCACTGGCTTAGAACCCTAACTTAACCTAACCTAACCTAACCTAACCTAACCTACATGGCTCTCTATGAAGTTTGACATCAGCAATGCTTTGATGAAATTTTCCGACAATTTGGCTATCTAAGACTCAGAGAGGGAATAGAGAAATGTATGAGCATTTGAATTTAAAATTACTTAATATTTATCCAAGTATTTTAATGAAAAATTCATTGAAAACATGGACAGAAAAAAACATTTAGCTAAATTTTTCGGTAGCTGCACCATTCGTCCTCAAACACCATTTATGTAAATTTTACTTTTCGTAGAATTTTTTCATGTTTGTTCCATTTGCTTTTCGTTTGCAAATTTGCATGCACCTTTGCAATGCAACAATGCACCGTGCAAACTTTCATGTTTAGAATATTAGGAAAAATATATACAATCGGATATAATGAGACAGGAGCTGATTGTAATTATACACGCACACAGGTGTGTATGTGTGTCTGTGTGTCAGGGCGGAGGTGCAAGTGAGAGTGACATTCCATCTGAGTTCATTACCTGCCCAGGTGGCAAACGCTAGACTACCCATTGCGAAATAAATTGATTTAGCTTCGGCAAAGTCACGCGTACGCCCTTCAAATCTATACCATTCTCTGTCACCAAATGTCACTACTTATTATATCTCACTACAAATTATATACTATATTATAAATTAAATTTAACATTCTACATACAAAATATTAATATTCTCAATGTATATAGAAAATAGTTTAACAATTTTTTTAAAACTCCGGCTGTGTTCAAATACATTAACATCTAAAACTAAACATGATATCACATAGCAGAATTGTAACCCAAAATGTGCAATATATTATGTTGAATTTTATGTTTGATTTTTGTTTTGTTTTCTGTTAAATTTGAATATATTTTTGTATATGAATTTTTTGCTGAAATAAAAACTGTTGGCTACAGTTTGTCAGTGTGTTTGTATTTGCTGATTGCTGAGTGGTACTGAAGAGTCAATATTGACTTGATCGAATGCTTGCCGGGTGCGGCGTTGCAATGTTGATTGCACGCCTCTGCAACACACACACACACACAGCGAATTTGCTGATCAAACAGAACATCGTGCAGTTGCTTCCTGTGTGCTTCCACTTCCATTTCTACTTGCACTTAAACGAGGTTTTCTCAATGAGTAACAAGATGATGTCGTATTTCTTGTGGCAAAGCAAGGCCAAATTCTCGACCATTTTTCGGCGTGATACAACACAGACAAACAACACCACCAAACAATACCAAACAAACCAGATTTCTCGCAACAAGACCTCGGGCAAATTTCACACACACACACATACACACATACAAACAAACTGGTATAAACTTCACAGGAGGTTGCGTGCATGTGTGTGTGTGTATGTGTGGATGTGTGTGACTGTATGTGTTTGTATGCGTGTGTGTATGCTTGATTAATGAACAGTGATGTGCACGCTTGCCGTGTGACCCAAATTCGCCGACGGCTTGTTTGTATGTCTGTCTGTATGTGTGTATGTGTGTGTGTGTGTGTACGACACACACACACACATGTATGCATGTAATTAATTGGAGTAGACAGTATGTGCACAATCGTTAACGAAGTAGCTGGCTCGAATTTGCGCCAGCGCGCAACCACAGCATCTGTAATTAATTATATCATTATATGGTCGTGTACATAAACAAACAGATTGCATATGCATGCACAATTATACTGTGTATATCTTTTATAATTGAAAATAATTCACTGATTATAATCCGAGTGAAGATGTAAAGTTGAGTTTTGCAAAGCAAAGTTCAGCGAGAAAATTCAAAAACAAACAAGGAGTTTTTTATAGTTCTTTTGGTTTCCAGGAACTTTTTGCTCTCTTAGTCGTGGTTTGTAACTTTTTTCTCCCATATTTCACACTTTTTAATCAACCAACTCTTAATTTTCCACACAACAGCGCTTGGAAATGCAATAAATTCAGTTTTTACATCAAATTTAATGTCAGGAGGTCACTTTAAACGAATTATGATTGATATAACACACATTCGTTCTTCTGTCCAGCCTTTAATTCCCCACTTGGCAACCCCTCTATTCTCCACCAGTGGGGACTTCCCAACAAGTAACGGAACCCTGTGATCTAGAACATTGTCACTTTTTATTTCCGATGAGAGGACAGGATATAAGAGACAGCTGCTGAAATCCAAGGGGGTGCCAACCCTGCTAGATTATCGCTCCCTCCTAGAATATGCCAGAAGGTCGAGGGAAGAAGGGGTCTTTCGGAGAAGATGGAACGGCCACTAATGGAACGACCATTATCTCCGACATATACAGACATTGATAATATGCTCGTGATGAATTATACCCACAAAAAACAGTGAATCATTCGGAAAATTTCGTCAACCTCGACTCCGCCGCGCACACTCAAACCATTGATTCCTGCTGGCTTGTGTATAAAACGCAGAACAAGCATCACTGCGGACCTCACCACACCCTGGTGGACATCAATGGTGTTATGGTGGAGAGCTGTGAGATTCCGGCAGATATTCCGGGATAGACCAAACGATGGCTGACATCGCAGAATTCTACCGTTTGCAGTAGTCGAGCATTTTTGTTGCATAACTACATGATTTATGTTGACTTTTCACTGGCGGGCATCTTCTCCGAAAAAAATCCGGAAAAAACAGAGGGTCCGCTTTTACCGCCTCTTACACGACACTCAGCGGGTACGGCGGCATATTCTTACTCCCTACTACAAGGCTAAAGGTTAAGGGCCTAAGTGACAGTTGTTACACGGGAAGCTTATGAGCACACACGCAGGTGTGTCCCGTGCAGCTCGCTGCCACCGCAGAACCGACCCTCTCCACGCTATGGCGCCACAAGGACGGAAGACGTAAGAGAGGACCACCTCCCCAGAATGCATGACACAACACATGAATGATATCTGGTACCATCATTTACTGCTGGGTGGACAGGGGCTGTTAGACTATAGAACTCGCCCAATGAAATTCTCCTAGACCGGGATTCGAACCACGGAACTCCCGCTTGTGAGGCGGGTGTGCTACCACTACATCACGGGTAATATTTTCATTAGGGGCGGCAAATATCTATTTCTTTAGCTTGTTTGTGATTCGAATTCACTTTTTCCTTATTTAATCGACATCATCCTGTCCAAAAACAGTGTATATTCATACATATGTGTCTATGAGGCTTGTGAATGTGTGTGTGTATGTGTGTATAGGTGTGTGTGTGTGTGTGAGGGAGTGTATGTATGTGTGTGTGTGTACGGGTATATAGACCTACCACACGTCAGCACATTTACAAACACACACACACACACACACACACACATACACACACACATACACACACACATACACACATATAGTAAAGGTCAGCTGGGAGTATGTGTGTGTGTGTGTGTGTGCGTGTGTGTATGTGTGTGTGTGTGTGTGTGAGTGCGAGTGTGTGTGTGGTTTTGTCATCTTTGGTCACCGATAATTAATGGAGTGTTTGGCCAGTTTTGAGTCTGTGTGATTTATCACTCAGCCACACACACACACATACACACACACATACACACACACACACAGACACACGCTTACACACACATGCACCCACATATTTACACACACACAAACACACAGACACAGACATACACACATACAGACACATACATACACACAAAGACAGACACACACAAACAGACACACAAACACATACACACAGACACACACAGACATACACACATACACACACTCACATACACACACACACGCACACAAGCGTGTTTGCCTGTGAGATCTTCCCAGTGTATATTAAATTGTACCAGAGATACACACGCTGGCTAATACACGTTTGTTCTAGGCGAAATATGATGTAGAAACGAAATGCACCAATGATACACAAAAATATTGACTATCTTTGAGGTATGAATCAATAAAATGCAGTGTACGCCGGATATAAGAAAATTCCGTATATAAGAGAGTATTTCTTCAAGGCCCGTCTTCTATACTTTACGTGTAATTTTCTGCTGATATAAAAAACACCGTTTATATCAATTAATAGTAGGATAAAAATAAATAAAAATTCACCGATAATACACCATTGTACTTAATATGATGGCATATGAAGAACAAATGATTCTAATCTCAGTATCAAAAATATCCAATAATTTAAAAAATACGTATATATATACATATATATATATATATATATATACGTGTGAGAGTGAATTTGGTCATTAGCATGTTGTACACTTGTGGACACTCAAACATACACCCGTGAATGTATGTGTGTGTGCATGTGTGTGTGTGTGTTTGTGAGAACGTCTGTTTCAATCTAGATTTACGAGTTACTTGTTAGTGACGGTGTGGCGAAGGCGGCGGTGTGTGTGCATTCAGTGTGCCAGAAATAGACTCATTAGACTCGGGGCAACACCTTTCACATTCGTCCCTCTAGACACAATATGTGTGTCTCTTGGGGGACGCGAACCCCGACTTGGGCCAACCACATGCACACCCACAAGCACCCACACACAAACACCCACACAAACACCCACACACACACACACACACACACACACTTACACGCATACAAGCATTTATAATAAATGGAGAAACACATATAGAACTGGCTTTCACAAAGAAAGCTCAATGTTTTATAAAATTCAGTTTGTTGGTAGGTAAAATTTTTGCGTCAAATTTGTGAATTGAATTTGCTTTCGCCAATTAAAATGTAGATTTTTTTCGTAGCAATAATTGATCAGAATATGTTATAAAAATAACGTGAGTGTTTCAGTGTGTAAAAAATAAACTATAAAAAATATTTCATGACATTTCTTCCCGAGCAAAAAACTTATTAAAAAAATACAAATCAGTGTATAAACGCACAAATGCCAATTTAACATATAACAGTATTTTCGTAACTTCACTTCCCACTTGCTAGGCAGAATTCAACTGCGATACATTCTCAGGCAAGAATTGATCGTAAACTGTGTTTGCACATTGAATCGGCCGATTTTGACCGTGATTTACATAGACAAGCGGCCGGAAGTAATCACAAACTTGGCAATGCGCCAGAAATGCCACGCTCTCAGTGTGTGTGTGTGTGTGTGTGTGTGTGTGTGTGTGTGTGTGTGTGTGTGTGTGTGTGTGTGTGTGTGTGTGTGAGCAGTTTTCATTTGAATAGTCGAAATTGCCTTTTCAACAGGTGAATGTCATTCCATGTGGAAAGATATTTTCAATGATAAACTCTGGTTGCTGATAAATTTTGTGTCCCCTGCAAAATATCTTATCCATCCTATCCTTCTTTTTTGAAATATTCAAAATCACAGATTATAAAAATATGCTTGTACAATGTGCAATAAAGAAGATATATTTAGAAAAAAACGCCAGTAATGAATCAAGAAAAACTAATAAATTTTGAAATGAAATCAAGTTGAAAATTGGCTAATTTTATATTTTAAATGAAACGTCAAAGTCCTACAAAACTCCTAAATATTTTTTGTATCAAAATACAATTAAATACGCCCACTATATTCCTTAAAAATTTATATTTAATCAATTTTATATTTTTCGTAGTTTATATCGAGAAATAAACATTTATATTTCATGCACTACAAATGGAAGAGTTCTCTGAAAAAAGCGCCAATTTTAAATATTAGAACTTCTTGTATTATCTGCTGCCGCAACTGGAAGCAGAATCAGTTCTCAACTCAACGCGCACACACAATATGGCGCAAATCCCCACTAGTGACAGGGTAATCACCAGGCTGAGAGAAACGGGGGGGAAGGCAAGTTTTATTGCCGCCATTGAAGAGCGCACTGTCTGAATTATTCATGCTCCTGATTTGGTCCCTGCATTCGCCTTCTGCTTTGATGCTCCTTCCTAGACAAGACACCCTGTCACCTACACCCTGTGTGTGTGTGTGTGTGTGTGTGTGTGTGTGTGTGTGTGTGTGTGTGTGTGTGTGTGTTAGGGGAGCTTTGCAATGCGCGTGGGACTTTCAATGTAGCCGAAAGAACATCAAGCAAAATGTCTGGTGACATTATTCAATATGATGTCGATCCGAGCCGCTGACATCTCACAGACACTGACACACACACACACACACACACACACACACACACACACACACACACACACACACATACACACACACACACACACACACACACACACACACACACACACACACACACACACACACACACACACACACACACACACACACACACACACACACACACACACACACACACACACACACACACACACACACACACACACACACACACACACACACACACACACACACACACACACACACACACACACACACACACACACACACACACACACACACACACACACACACACACACACACACACACACACACACACACACACACACACACACACACACACACACACACACACACACACACACACACACACACACACACACACACACACACACACACACACACACACACACACACACACACACACACACACACACACACACACACACACACACACACACACACACACACACACACACACACACACACACACACACACACACACACACACACACACACACACACACACACACACACACACACACACACACACACACACACACACACACACACACACACACACACACACACACACACACACACACACACACACACACACACACACACACACACACACACACACACACACACACACACACACACACACACACACACACACACACACACACACACACACACACACACACACACACACACACACACACACACACACACACACACACACACACACACACACACACACACACACACACACACACACACACACACACACACACACACACACACACACACACACACACACACACACACACACACACACACACACACACACACACACACACACACACACACACACACACACACACACACACACACACACACACACACACACACACACACACACACACACACACACACACACACACACACACACACACACACACACACACACACACACACACAGGACGACGCGTGTCTCTTGGGCGCAATTACAAGAGGAATTGAATTCGCGACGCGCTGCAGTGCACACCACCAGGGGAACTACAGCCCCACTAGCAAAGCCCTGGCCAAATGCCCCCAGGGAGACCTCAGGGCGCGCGTGCGTGCGCGCGTGTGGTGTCTGAATCTCTGGGCATCTTTCAGCAGTCAGACCGTCGAAGCCAATGGCCTAAGAATAACGAGATCTGACGCACCAAGCCTGGAAGAATCGCCCTCAAAAAGCCACGTGATTGTGTGTGTGTGTGTGTATGTGTGTGTTTGTGTGTGTGTGTATAATTTATGTAGCACTCTAGCGAAGGCAGTGATCTCATCAAATATAATCTCAACATGGTCGTTTTTGGTCGTTGTGTCGTTTTTGCAGTTATGGTCGTCGTATAAATCGGCCAGCTAGTCACAGCGTCGTTAAGAGCAAAAGAGCGACTGTTCAAGCCGATAATGATACATACACACACACACACACACACTAGCACACACAAACACACACACAAACACACACGAGCACACACAAACACACACTAGCACACACACACACATACAAGCACACACACACACACACAAGCACACACACAAACACACGAGCACACACAAACACACGAGCACACACAAACACACGCAGGCACACAAACACATACAAGCATACACGCACATACACATACAAGCACACACTCACACACATATATATATATATATATATATATATATATATATATATATATATATATATATATATATATATATATATATATATATATATATATATCTATATATATAAAAGAGATCCTCTGTGTGTGTGTGTGTGTGTCTGTGTGTGTGTGTGTGTGTTCGACCCTCCTTGGTCCATTTTCTATCAGCTATTATTCGGCCACCACTCAGCCTACCCGCTAACAATTTATACCATCACGTTGGAAATTTTCTTGTCTACACTTTAGATTAAATTTTAAATTTCAAAAATGAAATCAAAAAAAGTTATAGCGGTGAAAAGACAAAATGAACCCTGAAAAATGCGAAAATTGTGGTCAATGCTCTGCCATCTACTTCTCATAAACCAGAAATGGTACAGCCAAACAGATTATACCACTGTGTAGAGAATTTTCTGTTCTACAAGATAGGTTATAATTCATATCCAAAAATAGAACATAAAAGATGTAAACATGACAAAATTTCAATCTATATTCAAAATTATATTTATACTCCACGCGTCCGATTTTCTATACTTTTTTCTCTATGTATCAAAAACTAATTATCACACAACTAAATAAATAATACCATCATGCTGGGAATTTTGTTTGCTACAACACGGTATAATTTTTAATTTTCCAAAGTGTATTAAAAAAAGTTACGGCGGTGTGAAGTCAAAATGACAAAGTCAAAAATGCAAAATTAGCACTGGAAACCGTGAATGTTTTGGTAAATATTCCCCTATCTATTCCTCATAAACCAGCAATGGTACAGCTATAAAAATTATACTATTGTGTAGATAATTTTGTGTTCTACAAGAAAAGTCATAATTTATACCCACAAATGATACAAAAAATGTGTAAAATTGGCAAAATTGTCAAATACATCCAAAATTAAAATTGATCACCGGGCGCCTAAATTAATTCATTTTTCTACCTATTTCTCAGGAACTATTTGTCACACATTAAAATAAATTATATCATCGTGCTGGAAATTGTATTTTTTTAAATGCGGTATAATTCTTAATTTTCCAAAGTGTATCTGAAGGAAGTGACGGCGGTGTAAAGTCAAAAGGACATATTGCCAATTTGACAGCTATTATGCGCACTTGCGATTACACAGGAATATACTACTGTGTAGAGAATTTTGTGTTCTACAAGAAAAGGTATAATTTATACCCACAAATGATACAAAAAACGTGTAAAATTGGCAAAATTCTCAAATGCATCCAAAATTACACTTGAACACCGGGTGACTAAAATTTATTCATTTTTCTACCCATTTCTCAGGAACTGTTTGTCATACCTTAAAATTAATTATACCATCGTGCTAGAAATGTTGTTTTCTACAATACAGTATAATTCTTAATTTTCCAAGGTGTATCTGAAGGAAGATACGGCGGTGTAAAGTCAAAATGTCATGTTGCCAATTTGACAGCTATTATGCGTACTTGCGATTACACATGAATATACACTGATTTAATTTCACTCAAGTCCAATCACAATTTACGCACTTGCGATTACTCAGGAATATACTACTGTGTAGAGAATTTTGTGTTCTACAAGATAAGCTATAATTTATAACCACAAATGATACAAAAAACGTGTAAAATTGGCAAAATTCTCAAATACATCCAAAATTTCACTTGAACACCGGCCGAATAAGATTAATTAATTTTTCTACTATTTCTCAGTAACTATTTGCTAAACATAAAAATGAATTATACCATCGTGCTAGAAATCTTGTTTTCTACAATACGGTATAATTTGTAATTTTACAAAGTGTATCTGAAGGAAGTTACGGCGGTGTAAAGTCAAATTATCATGTTGCCAATTTGACAGCTATTATGCGCACTTGCGATTACACAGGAATATACACCGATTAAATTTCACTGAAGCCCAATCACAATTAAGAATGCATCATATTATGAACTGTTCCGCACGACGGGCGACTTAAATGTATCTATAAAGAGTGGGTTTAAATGATAGCGAGGTATATGATATTTTGCTAGCAGTAAATATTCTAGCGATAAAAGTAGAATAGCTCTTAAGCAAATGATTTTGGAGAATGATGTGAACCTTTAAATATATTTTGCGATCTGATTATATATGTATTAGGAATAATACGTAGCAGAATATAGATTGCATAATATAATATCGGCTGTAATATCAAGGGCTGCATTATCGATGTAATCCAAAAAATAACAACTGTATGAATATGATGCATTAGTGGAAGCATTAACCGGGAATTATGAGATAATATGATAATGGTGTAAAATTATATCGCATTATGCAACAAATGTGAATTTAGCTACCTTACAGTTTGGTCCCGATACTATATTGGCGGGTTGAGAGAAAAGTATTGGTGGGCCGCGTGTTTGGGACCCCTGGGGTAGATAATCTCAGTCTTCTGATTACAAATTATGATCGCATCAGTATATTTTGTGATCACAAACTAATAAGTTAAATCACCTCAGATTAGGCTGAGAGCGGTCAAGATTGAATGGTTGGGTTGGGTTGGGTAGGTTTGACTCAGGTTATATTGGGTTTTAATGATAGCGGAAAATATATAAATTTTAACAATAAATATTATAGCGGTAATAGTGAAATAGTACTTAAGCAAATGATATTGGGGAATGATGTTAAGTAATAAATATAGTTTGGAAGCAGTCTGATGAAAAGATTTCATCATCTTTCATTGTTTGTTTCGTGTTTGTGTTCTGAATTATACCACACGACGGGCAGATTTATATATCAGGCGGGTTGAGGGATAATATTTGTCAAAATAAGAACAAAAATATTCACATTTAGACTTTTCTATTGGTTAAGATATTTATAGGTTACATTTTTTGCTTTTCAATTTGTATTCATTATATTTTATGGATTTGATATGAATTTTATTGTATGAATTGTTCCGCACGACGGGTGGGTTTAAAAAAGTGTTTTTAGATCATTTTTTCAAATGGTTCATTTAAAAAAAGGTTTTTTTTTTTAAATAAAAATGTTCCGCGGGCAGCAACTATAGACAATAGAACGTTCAATTTACCCTGTAGAATTAATCCATACACAAAACCAATGGATTTGACTTCAAGATGCAGAACGGATCGTGTTCGAGTTCTGAATTATTCAGCACGACGGGCGGGTTTAAAAATGACTCAGGCGGACTGAGGGGAAATATTGTGTCGAAATAAAAATAATTAAACTTATAATTTTCAATTGATTAATATTTTTATGAGTGTACCCTATTTCATTTTTATTTTTCCATATTTTTTATGAATTGAATATGAATTTCATGTTATGAATTGCTCCGCACAACGGGCGGGTTTTAATGCTATATATATACATAAAGAAGAAATTATCTGTCTGTCTGTGTATGTGTGCTTGAATATGAGGTGACATAATTGCGCTGGCTCATGGTTCGCTGGTTCAATTATCAGGGGCTTCAAACGCAAACGAAGCGATGGCTCATTTTTATGAAATAAAAATGTCCCGCGGGCAGCAATAAAACGTTCAATTTCACCGTATAGAATGAATTCATATACAAAACTAATGGATTTGACTTCAAGAGCCAGAACGGATGGTGTTCGAGTTCTGAATTTTTCCTCACGTCGGGCGGGTTTAAATATGAGGCGGGTTGAGTGAAAATATTTTGTCAAAATAAAATTAAAAATAATGAAATTTAGACTTTTTAATTGATTAAGGTCTTCATGAGTTTGCCTTATTTATTTTTAATTTGCAATATTTTTATGAATTGTTCCGCACAACGGGCGGGTTTTAATGCGGTTTTAATGCTATATATATATACATAAAGAAGAAATTATCTGTCTGTCTGTGTATGTATGCTTGAATATGAGGTGACATAATTGCGCTGGTTCATGGTTCGCTGGTTCAATGATCAGGGGCTTCAAACGCAAACGAAGCGATGGCTCATTTTTATGAAATAAAAATGTCCCGCGGGCAGCAATAAAACGTTCAATTTCACCGTGTAGAATGAATTCATATACAAAACTAATGGATTTGACTTCAAGAACCAGAACGGATGGTGTTCGAGTTCTGAATTATTCCGCACGTCGGCCGGGTTTAAATATGAGGCGGGCTGAGTGAAAATATTTTGTCAAAATGTAAATTAAAAATAATGAAATTTAGACTTTTTAATTGATTAAGGTTTTTATGAGTTTGCCTTATTTATTTTTAATTTGCAATATTTTTATGAATTGTTCCGCACAACGGGCGGGTTTTAATGCGGTTTTAATGCTATATATATACATAAAGAAGAAATTATCTGTCTGTCTGTGTATGTATGCTTGAATATGAGGTGACATAATTGCGCTGGTTCATGGTTCGCTGGTTCAATGACCAGGGGCTTCAAACGCAAACGAAGCAATGGCTCATTTTTATGAAAAAAAAATGTCCCGCGGGCATTTAGACTTTTCTATTGGTCAAGATATTTATAGCTTACATTTTTTGCTTTTCAATTTGTATTCATTATATTTTATGGATTTGATATGAATTTTATTGTATGAATTGTTCCGCACGACGGGTGAGTTTAAAAAAAGTGTTTTAGTTCATTTTTTCAAATGGTTCATTTAAAAAAAGGTTTTTTTTTTTTAAATAAAAATGTTCCGCGGGCAGCAACTATAGACAATAGAACGTTCAATTTACCCTGTAGAATTAATCCATACACAAAACTAATGGATTTGACTTCAAGATGCAGAACGGATCGTGTTCGAGTTCTGAATATTCAGCACGACGGGCGGGTTTAAAAATGACTCAGGCGGACTGAGGG
Source organism: Sacculina carcini (assembly GCA_916048095.2). NCBI lineage: Eukaryota > Metazoa > Arthropoda > Thecostraca > Sacculinidae > Sacculina > Sacculina carcini. The sequence continues at coordinate 7,225,148 of OU696579.1, read as the reverse complement.
GAAATATTGTGTCGAAATAAAAATAATTAAACTTATAATTTTCAATTGATTAATATTTTTATGAGTGTACCCTATTTCATTTTTATTTTTCCATATTTTTTATGAATTGAATATGAATTTCATGTTATGAATTGCTCCGCACAACTGGCGGGTTTTAATGCTATATATATACATAAAGAAGAAATTATCTGTCTGTCTGTGTATGTATGCTTGAATATGAGGTGACATAATTGCGCTGGCTCATGGTTCGCTGGTTCAATTATCAGGGGCTTCAAACGCAAACGAAGCGATGGCTCATTTTTATGAAATAAAAATGCCCCGCGGACAGCAATAAAACGTTCAATTTCACCGTATAGAATGAATTCATATACAAAACTAATGGATTTGACTTCAAGAACCAGAACGGATGGTGTTCGAGTTCTGAATTTTTCCTCACGTCGGGCGGGTTTAAATATGAGGCGGGTTGAGTGAAAATATTTTGTCAAAATAAAATTAAAAATAATGAAATTTAGACTTTTTAATTGATTAAGGTCTTCATGAGTTTGCCTTATTTATTTTTAATTTGCAATATTTTTATGAATTGTTCCGCACAACGGGCGGGTTTTAATGCGGTTTTAATGCTATATATATACATAAAGAAGAAATTATCTGTCTGTCTGTGTATGTATGCTTGAATATGAGGTGACATAATTGCGCTGGTTCATGGTTGGCTGGTTCAATGATCAGGGGCTTCAAACGCAAACGAAGCGATGGCTCGCGGGCAGCAATAAAACGTTCAATTTCACCGTGTAGAATGAATTCATATACAAAACTAATGGATTTGACTTCAAGAACCAGAACGGATGGTGTTCGAGTTCTGAATTATTCCGCACGTCGGCCGGGTTTAAATATGAGACGGGCTGAGTGAAAATATTTTGTCAAAATGTAAATTAAAAATAATGAAATTTAGACTTTTTAATTGATTAAGGTTTTTATGAGTTTGCCTTATTTATTTTTAATTTGCAATATTTTTATGAATTCTTCCGCACAACGGGCGGGTTTTAATGCTAGTCTATATATATAAAAGAGATCCTCTGTGTGTCTGTCTGTGTGTGTGTGTGTGTGTTCGACCCTCCTTGGTCCATTTTCTATCAGCTATTATTCGGCCACCACTCAGCCTACCCGCTAACAAATTATACCATCACGTTGGAAATTTTCTTGTCTACACTTTAGATTAAATTTTAAATTTCAAAAATGAAATCAAAAAAAGTTATAGCGGTGAAAAGACAAAATGAACCCTGAAAAATGCGAAAATTGTGGTCAATGCTCTGCCATCTACTCCTCATAAACCAGAAATGGTACAGCCAAACAGATTATACCACTGTGTAGAGAATTTTCTGTTCTACAAGATAGGTTATAATTCATATCCGAAAATAGAACATAAAAGATGTAAACATGACAAAATTTCAATCTATATTCAAAATTATATTTATACTCCACGCGTCCGATTTTCTATACTTTTTTCTCTATGTATCAAAAACTAATTATCACACAACTAAATAAATAATACCATCATGCTGGGAATTTTGTTTGCTACAACACGGTATAATTTTTAATTTTCCAAAGTGTATTGAAAAAAAGTTACGGCGGTGTGAAGTCAAAATGACAAAGTCAAAAATGCAAAATTAGCACTGGAAACCGTGAATGTTTTGGTAAATATTCCCCTATCTATTCCTCATAAACCAGCAATGGTACAGCTATAAAAATTATACTATTGTGTAGATAATTTTGTGTTCTACAAGAAAAGTTATAATTTATACCCACAAATGATACAAAAAATGTGTAAAATTGGCAAAATTGTCAAATACATCCAAAATTACACTTGAACACCGTGCGACTAAAATTATTAATTTTTCTACCTATTTCTCAGGAACTATTTGTTACACATAAAAATAAATTATACCATCGTGCTAGAAATTTTGTTTTCTACAATACGGTATAATTCTTAATTTTGCAAAGTGTATCTAAAGGAAGTTACGGCGGTGTAAATTCAAAAGGACATATTGCCAATTTGACAGCTATTATGCGCACTTGCGATTACACAGGAATATACTACTGTGTAGAAAATTTTGTGTTCTACAATAAAAGGTGTAATTTATACCCACAAATGATACAAAAAACGTGTAAAATTGGCAAAATTCTCAAATACATCCAAAATTACACTTGAACACCGGGTGACTACAATTTATTCATTTTTATACCCATTTCTCAAGAACTATTTGTCATACATTAAAATTAATTATACCATCGTGCTAGAAAAATTTTTTCCTACAGTACGGTATAATTATTAATTTTCCAAAGTGTATCTGAAGGAAGTTACGCCGGTGTAAAGTCAAAATGTCATGTTGCCAATTTGACAGCTATTATGCGTACTTGCGATTACACATGAATATACACTGATTAAATTTCACTGAAGTCCAATCACAATTTACGCACTTGCGATTACACAGGAATATACTACTGTGTAGAGAATTTTGTGTTCTACAAGATAAGCTATAATTTATACCCACAAATGATACAAAAAACGTGTAAAATTGGCAAAATTCTCAAATACATCCAAAATTACACTTGAACACCGGGCGACTAAAATTAATTCATTTTTCTACTATTTCTCAGTAACTATTTGTTACACATAAAAATAAATTATACCATCGTGCTAGAAATCTTGTTTTCTACAATACGGTATAATTTCAAATTTTCTAAAGGGTATCTGAAGGAAGTTACGGCGGTGTAAAGTCAAAAGGACATATTGCCAATTTGACAGCTATTATGCGCACTTGCGATTACACAGGAATATACACCGATTAAATTTCACTGAAGCCCAATCACAATTAGGAATGCATCATATTATCTCCAAGCATGGATGGTGTGGTTTTATTGCGTACAGTTTAATTAATGCTACACTCTACTGAATATAAAGGCTTTATTGTCCTCAATAACGTTCCGCACGACGGGCGGGTAAAATGCTATTGGGAACAAAGTAAACTACTGAATTTAACTGTGTAATTTAATTGGTTTAATTTCAAGTTGCATAAGCATAAGTTGCATAAGGATATGGGTTGCAATATCATGTAATGCCAACTTATGCTGTTTTATCGGAAGCATTAACCTGGAATTATAGAGATGACAGAAGGTTGCATTGTTTTGATAGTGTTGTGGAAAAACATGTTTTCTAAATTGAAACATAAATTTCACATTTAGACTTTTAGATTAGCTATAACTTTCCTGTGGGTTTGTTTTTCTTTTTCAATTTGCACTAATTTTTTTATGAATTGAATATTAATTATATTTTATGAACTGTTCCGCACGACGGGCGAATTAAATGTATCTATAAACAGTGGGTTTAAATGATAGCGAGGTATATGATATTTTGCTAGCAGTAAATATTCTAGCGATAAAAGTAGAAAAGCTCTTAAGCAAATGATTTTGGAGAATGATGTGAACCTTTAAATATATTTTGCGATCTGATGATATATGTATTAGGAATAATACGTAGCAGAATATAGATTGCATAATATAATATCGGCTGTAATATCAAGGGCTGCATTATCGATGTAATCCAAAAAATAACAACTGTATGAATATGATGCATTAGTGGAAGCATTAACCGGGAATTATGAGATAATATGATAATGGTGTAAAATTATATCGCATTATGCAACAAATGTGAATTTAGCTACCTTACAGTTTGGTCCCGATACTATATTGGCGGGTTGAGAGAAAAGTATTGGTGGGCCGCGTGTTTGGGACCCCTGGGGTAGATAATCTCAGTCTTCTGATTACAAATTATGATCGCATCAGTATATTTTGTGATCACAAACTAATAAGTTAAATCACCTCAGACTAGGCTGAGAGCGGTCAAGATTGAATGGTTGGGTTGGGTTGGGTAGGTATGACTCAGGTTATATTGGGTTTTAATGATAGCGGAAAATATATAAATTTTAACAATAAATATTATAGCGGTAAAATTGAAATAGTACTTAAGCAAATGATATTGGGGAATGATGTTAAGTAATAAATATACTTTGGAAACAGTCTGATGAAAAGATTTCATCATCTTTCATTGTTTGTTTCGTGTTTGTGTTCTGAATTATACCACACGACGGGCAGATTTATATATCAGGCGGGTTGAGGGATAATATTTGTCAAAATAAGAACAAAAATATTCACATTTAGACTTTTCTATTGGTTAAGATATTTATAGGTTACATTTTTTGCTTTTCAATTTGTATTCATTATATTTTATGGATTTGATATGAATTTTATTGTATGAATTGTTCCGCACGACGGGTGGGTTTAAAAAAGTGTTTTTAGATCATTTTTTCAAATGGTTCATTTAAAAAAAGGTTTTTTTTATAAATAAAAATGTTCCGCGGGCAGCAACTATAGACAATAGAACGTTCAATTTACCCTGTAGAATCAATCCATACACAAAACCAATGGATTTGACTTCAAGATGCAGAACGGATCGTGTTCGAGTTCTGAATTATTCAGCACGACGGGCGGGTTTAAAAATGACTCAGGCGGACTGAGGGGAAATATTGTGTCGAAATATAAATAATTAAACTTATAATTTTCAATTGATTAATATTTTTATGAGTGTACCCTATTTCATTTTTATTTTTCCATATTTTTTATGAATTGAATATGAATTTCATGTTATGAATTGCTCCGCACAACGGGCGGGTTTTAATGCTATATATATACATAAAGAAGAAATTATCTGTCTGTCTGTGTATGTGTGCTTGAATATGAGGTGACATAATTGCGCTGGCTCATGGTTCGCTGGTTCAATTATCAGGGGCTTCAAACGCAAACGAAGCGATGGCTCATTTTTATTAAATAAAAATGTCCCGCGGGCAGCAATAAAACGTTCAATTTCACCGTATAGAATGAATTCATATACAAAACTAATGGATTTGACTTCAAGAACCAGAACGGATGGTGTTCGAGTTCTGAATTTTTCCTCACGTCGGGCGGGTTTAAATATGAGGCGGGTTGAGTGAAAATATTTTGTCAAAATAAAATTAAAAATAATGAAATTTAGACTTTTTAATTGATTAAGGTCTTCATGAGTTTGTCTTATTTATTTTTAATTTGCAATATTTTTATGAATTGTTCCGCACAACGGGCGGGTTTTAATGCGGTTTTAATGCTATATCTTCTATATATATAAAAGAGATCCTCTGTGTGTCTGTCTGTGTGTGTGTGTGTGTGTTCGACCCTCCTTGGTCCATTTTCTATCAGCTATTATTCGGCCACCACTCAGCCTACCCGCTAACAAATTATACCATCACGTTGGAAATTTTCTTGTCTACACTTTAGATTAAATTTTAAATTTCAAAAATGAAATCAAAAAAAGTTATAGTGGTGAAAAGACAAAATGAACCCTGAAAAATGCGAAAATTGTGGTCAATGCTCTGCCATCTACTCCTCATAAACCAGAAATGGTACAGCCAAACAGATTATACCACTGTGTAGAGAATTTTCTGTTCTACAAGATAGGTTATAATTCATATCCGAAAATAGAACATAAAAGATGTAAACATGACAAAATTTCAATCTATATTCAAAATTATATTTATACTCCACGCGTCCGATTTTCTATACTTGTTTCTCTATGTATCAAAAACTAATTATCACACAACTAAATAAATAATACCATCATGCTGGGAATTTTGTTTGCTACAACACGGTATAATTTTTAATTTTCCAAAGTGTATTGAAAAAAAGTTACGGCGGTGTGAAGTCAAAATGACAAAGTCAAAAATGCAAAATTAGCACTGGAAACCGTGAATGTTTTGGTAAATATTCCTCTATCTATTCCTCATAAACCAGCAATGGTACAGCTATAAAAATTATACTATTGTGTAGATAATTTTGTGTTCTACAAGAAAAGTTATAATTTATACCCACAAATGATACAAAAAATGTGTAAAATTGGCAAAATTGTCAAATACATCCAAAATTACACTTGAACACCGTGCGACTAAAATTATTAATTTTTCTACCTATTTCTCAGGAACTATTTGTTACACATAAAAATAAATTATACCATCGTGCTAGAAATTTTGTTTTCTACAATACGGTATAATTTGGAATTTTGCAAAGTGTATCTAAAGGAAGTTACGGCGGTGTAAATTCAAAAGGACATATTGCCAATTTGACAGCTATTATGCGCACTTGCGATTACACAGGAATATACTACTGTGTAGAAAATTTTGTGTTCTACAATAAAAGGTGTAATTTATACCCACAAATGATACAAAAAACGTGTAAAATTGGCAAAATTCTCAAATACATCCAAAATTACACTTGAACACCGGGTGACTACAATTTATTCATTTTTATACCCATTTCTCAGGAACTATTTGTTATACATTAAAATTAATTATACCATCGTGCTAGAAATTTTGTTTCCTACAGTACGGTATAATTATTAATTTTCCAAAGTGTATCTGAAGGAAGTTACGGCGGTGTAAAGTCAAAAGGACATATTGCCAATTTGACAGCTATTATGCGTACTTGCGATTACACATGAATATACACTGATTAAATTTCACTGACGTCCAATCACAATTTACGCACTTGCGATTACACAGGAATATACTACTGTGTAGAGAATTTTGTGTTCTACAAGATAAGCTATAATTTATACCCACAAATGATACAAAAAACGTGTAAAATTGGCAAAATTCTCAAATACATCCAAAATTACACTTGAACACCGGGCGACTAAAATTAATTCATTTTTCTACTATTTCTCAGTAACTATTTGTTACACATACAAATAAATTATACCATCGTTCTAGAAATCTTTTCTTCTACAATACGGTATAATTTGTAATTTTCCAAAGGGTATCTGAAGGAAGTTACGGCGGTGTAAAGTCAAAAGGACATATTGCCAATTTGACAGCTATTATGCGCACTTGCGATTACACAGGAATATACACCGATTAAATTTCACTGAAGCCCAATCACAATTAAGAATGCATCATATTATCTCCAAGCATGGATGGTGTGGTTTTATTGCGTACAGTTTAATTAATGCTACACTCTACTGAATATAAAGGCTTTATTGTCCTCAATAACGTTCCGCACGACGGGCGGGTAAAATGCTATTGGGAACAAAGTAAACTACTGAATTTAACTGTGTAATTTAATTGGTTTAATTTCAAGTTGCATAAGCATAAGTTGCATAAGGATATGGGTTGCAATATCATGTAATGCCAACTTATGCTGTTTTAGCGGAAGCATTAACCTGGAATTATAGAGATGACAGAAGGTTGCATTGTTTTGATAGTGTTGTGGAAAAACATGTTTTCTAAATTGAAACATAAATTTCACATTTAGACTTTTAGATTAGCTATAACTTTCCTGTGGGTTTGTTTTTCTTTTTCAATTTGCACTAATTTTTTTATGAATTGAATATTAATTATATTTTATGAACTGTTCCGCACGACGGGCGATTTAAATGTATCTATAAAGAGTGGGTTTAAATGATAGCGAGGTATATGATATTTTGCTAGCAGTAAATATTCTAGCGATAAAAGTAGAATAGCTCTTGAGCAAATGATTTTGGAGAATGATGTGAACCTTTAAATATATTTTGCGATCTGATGATATATGTATTAGGAATAATACGTAGCAGAATATAGGTTGCATAATATAATTTCGGCTGTAATATCAAGGGCTGTAATATCGGTGTAATCCAAAAAATAACAACTGTATGAATATGATGCATTAGTGGAAGCATTAACCGGGAATTATGAGATAATATGATAATGGTGTATAATTATATCGCATTATGCAACAAATGTGAATTTAGCTGCCTTACAGTTTGGTCCCGATACTATATTGGCGGGTTGAGAGAAAAGTATTGGTGGGCCGCGTGTTTGGGACCCCTGGGGTAGATAATCTCAGTCTTCTGATTACAAATTATGATCGCATCAGTATATTTTGTGATCACAAAATAAAAAGTTAAATCACCTCAGACTAGGCTGAGAGCGGTCAAGATTGAATGGTTGGGTTGGGTTGGGTAGGTTTGACTCAGGTTATATTGGGTTTTAATGATAGCGGAAAATATATAAATTTTAGCAATAAATATTATAGCGGTAAAAGTGAAATAGTACTTAAGCAAATGATGTTGGGGAATGATGTTAAGTAATAAATATAGTTTGGAAACATTCTGATGAAAAGATTTCATCATCTTTCATTGTTTGTTTCGTGTTTGTGTTATGAAGTATACCACACGAAGGGCAGATTTATATATCAGGCGGCTTGAGGGATAATATTTGTCAAAATTAAAAAAAAATATTCACATTTAGACTTTTCTATTGGTCAAGATATTTATAGCTTACATTTTTTGCTTTGCAATTTGTATTCATTATATTTTCTGGATTTGATATGAATTTTATTGTATGAATTGTTCCGCACGACGGGTGGGTTTAAAAAAGTGTTTTTAGATCGTTTTTCAAATGGTTCATTTAGAAAAAAGAAAAAAACATTTAAAATAAAAATGATCCGCGGGCAGCAACTGTAGACAATAGAACGTTCAATTTTCCCTGTAGAATTAATCCATACACAAAACCAATGGATTTGACTTCAAATATGAATTTTATTGTATGAATTGTTCCTCACGACGGGCGGGTTTAAAAAAGGTGTTTCCATTTTTTAGTTCATTTTTTCAAATGGTTCATTTAAAAAAAGGTATTTTTTTACAAATAAAAATGCTCCGCGGGCAGCAACTATAGACAATAGAACGTTCAATTTACCCTGTAGAATTAATCCATACACAAAACCAATGGATTTGACTTCAAGATCCAGAACGGATCGTGTTCGAGTTCTTAATTATTCAGCACGACGGGCGGGTTTAAAAATGACTCAGGCGGACTGAGGGGAAATATTTTGTCGAAATAAAAATAATTAAACTCATAATTTTCAATTGATTAATATTTTTATGAGTGTACCCTATTTCATTTTTATTTTTTCATATTTTTTACGAATTGAATATGAATTTCATGTTATGAATTGCTCCGCACAACGGGCGGGTTTTAATGCTATATATATACATAAAGAAGGAATTATCTGTCTGTCTGTGTATGTATGCTTGAATATGAGGTGACATAATTGCGCTGGTTCATGGTTCGCTGGTTCAATGATCATGGGCTTCAAACGCAAACGAAGCGATGGCTCATTTTTATGGAATAAAAATGTCCCGCGGGCAGCAATAAAACGTTCAATTTCACCGTGTAGAATGAATTCATATACAAAACTAACGGATTTGACTCCAAGATCCAGAAAGAATCGTGTTCGAGTTCTGAATTATTCCGCGCGTCGGGCTGGTTTAAATGTGAGGCGGATTGAGGAAAAATATTTTGTCAAAAAAAGAAAAAAAGATTAAACTTAGACTTTTCAATTGATTACAATTTTATGAGTGTGCCCTTAATATTATATTTTGAATATTATGATTATTTTTTATGAATATGAATTTTTATGAATATTAATTCCATTTTATGAATTCCTCCGCACAACGGGAGGGTTTTAATGCTATATATATATACATAAAGAAGAAATTATCTCTCTGTCTGTGTATGTATGCTTGAATATGAGGTGACATAATTGCGCTGGTTCATGGTTCGCTGGCTCAATGATCATGGGCTTCAAACGCAAACGAAGCGATGGCTCATTTTTATGGAATAAAAATGTCCCGCGGGCAGCAATAAAACGTTCAATTTCACCGTGTAGAATGAATTCATATACAAAACTAACGGATTTGACTCCAAGATCCAGAAAGGATCGTGTTCGAGTTCTGAATTATTCCGCGCGTCGGGCTGGTTTAAATGTGAGGCGGATTGAGGAACAATATTTTGTCAAAAAAAGAAAAAAAGATTAAACTTAGACTTTTCAATTGATTACAATTCTATGAGTGTGCCCTTTATATTTTATTTTGAATATTATGAATATTTTTTATGAATATGAATTTTTATGAATATTAATTCCATTTTATGAATTCCTCCGCACAACGGGCGGGTTTTAATGCTAGTCTATATATATAAAAGAGATCCTCTGTGTGTCTGTGTGTGTGCCTGTGTGTCTGTCTGTGTGTCTGTTCGACCCTCCTTGGTCCATTTTCTATCAGCTATTATTCGGCCACCACTCAGCCTACCCGCTAACAATTTATACCATCACGTTGGAAATTTTCTTGTCTACACTTTAGATTAAATTTTAAATTTCAAAAATGAAATCAAAAAAAGTTATAGCGGTGAAAAGACAAAATGAACCCTGAAAAATGCGAAAATTGTGGTCAATGCTCTGCCATCTACTCCTCATAAACCAGAAATGGTACAGCCAAACAGATTATACCACTGTGTAGAGAATTTTCTGTTCTACAAGATAGGTTATAATTCATATCCAAAAATAGAACATAAAAGATGTAAACATGACAAAATTTCAATCTATATTCAAAATTATATTTATACTCCACGCGTCCGATTTTCTATACTTTTTTCTCTATGTATCAAAAACTAATTATCACACAACTAAATAAATAATACCATCATGCTGGGAATTTTGTTTGCTACAACACGGTATAATTTTTAATTTTCCAAAGTGTATTAAAAAAAAGTTACGGCGGTATGAAGTCAAAATGACAAAGTCAAAAATGCAAAATTAGCACTGGAAACCGTGAATGTTTTGGTAAATATTCCCCTATCTATTCCTCATAAACCAGCAATGGTACAGCTATAAAAATTATACTATTGTGTAGATAATTTTGTGTTCTACAAGAAAAGTTATAATTTATACCCACAAATGATACAAAAAATGTGTAAAATTGGCAAAATTGTCAAATACATCCAAAATTACACTTGATCACCGGGCGCCTAAATTAATTCATTTTTCTACCTATTTCTCAGGAACTATTTGTCACACATTAAAATAAATTATATCATCGTGCTGGAAATTGTATTTTTTTAAATGCGGTATAATTCTTAATTTTCCAAAGTGTATCTGAAGGAAGCGACGGCGGTGTAAAGTCAAAAGGACATATTGCCAATTTGACAGCTATTATGCGCACTTGCGATTACATGGGAATATACTACTGTGTAGATAATTTTGTGTTCTACAAGAAAAGGTGTAATTTATACCCACAAATGATACAAAAAACGTGTAAAATTGGCAAAATTCTCAAATACATCCAAAATTACACTTGAACACCGGGTGACTACAATTTATTCATTTTTATACCCATTTCTCAAGAACTATTTGTCATACATTAAAATTAATTATACCATCGTGCTAGAAATTTTGTTTCCTACAGTACGGTATAATTATTAATTTTCCAAAGTGTATCTGAAGGAAGTTACGCCGGTGTAAAGTCAAAAGGACATATTGCCAATTTGACAGCTATTATGCGCACTTGCGATTACACAGGAATATACTACTGTGTAGAGAATTTTGTGTTCTACAAGAAAAGCTATAATTTATACCCACAAATGATACAAAAAACGTGTAAAATTGGCAAAATTCTCAAATACATCCAAAATTACACTTGAACACCGGGCGACTAAAATTAATTCATTTTTCTACTATTTCTCAGTAACTATTTGTTACACATAAAAATAAATCATACCATCGTTCTAGAAACCTTTTCTTCTACAATACGGTATAATTTGTAATTTTCCAAAGGGTATCTGAAGGAAGTTACGGCGGTGTAAAGTCAAAAGGACATATTGCCAATTTGACAGCTATTATGCGCACTTGCGATTACACAGGAATATACACCGATTAAATTTCACTGAAGCCCAATCACAATTAAGAATGCATCATATTATCTCCAAGCATGGATGGTGTGGTTTTATTGCGTACAGTTTAATTAATGCTACACTCTACTGAATATAAAGGCTTTATTGTCCTCAATAACGTTCCGCACGACGGGCGGGTAAAATGCTATTGGGAACAAAGTAAACTATTGAATTTAACTGTGTAATTTCATTGGTTTAATTTCAAGTTGCATAAGCATAAGTTGCATAAGGATATGGGTTGCAATATCATGTAATGCCAACTTATGCTGTTTTAGCGGAAGCATTAACCTGGAATTATAGAGATGACAGAAGGTTGCATTGTTTTGATAGTGTTGTGGAAAAACATGTTTTCTAAATTGAAACATAAATTTCACATTTAGACTTTTAGATTAGCTATAACTTTCCTGTGGGCTTGTTTTTCTTTTTCAATTTGCACTAATTTTTTTATGAATTGAATATTAATTGTATTTTATGAACTGTTCCGCACGACGGGCGAATTAAATGTATCTATAAAGAGTGGGTTTAAATGATAGCGAGGTATATGATATTTTGCTAGCAGTAAATATTCTAGCGATAAAAGTAGAATAGCTCTTAAGCAAATGATTTTGGAGAATGATGTGAACCTTTAAATATATTTTGCGATCTGATGATATATGTATTAGGAATAATACGTAGCAGAATATAGATTGCATAATATAATATCGGCTGTAATATCAAGGGCTGCATTATCGATGTAATCCAAAAAATAACAACTGTATGAATATGATGCATTAGTGGAAGCATTAACCGGGAATTATGAGATAATATGATAATGGTGTAAAATTATATCGCATTATGCAACAAATGTGAATTTAGCTACCTTACAGTTTGGTCCCGATACTATATTGGCGGGTTGAGAGAAAAGTATTGGTGGGCCGCGTGTTTGGGACCCCTGGGGTAGATAATCTCAGTCTTCTGATTACAAATTATGATCGCATCAGTATATTTTGTGATCACAAACTAATAAGTTAAATCACCTCAGACTAGGCTGAGAGCGGTCAAGATTGAATGGTTGGGTTGGGTTGGGTAGGTTTGACTCAGGTTATATTGGGTTTTAATGATAGCGGAAAATATATAAATTTTAACAATAAATATTATAGCGGTAAAAGTGAAATAGTACTTAAGCAAATGATATTGGGGAATGATGTTAAGTAATAAATATAGTTTGGAAGCAGTCTGATGAAAAGATTTCATCATCTTTCATTGTTTGTTTCGTGTTTGTGTTCTGAATTATACCACACGACGGGCAGATTTATATATCAGGCGGGTTGAGGGATAATATTTGTCAAAATAAGAACAAAAATATTCACATTTAGACTTTTCTATTGGTTAAGATATTTATAGGTTACATTTTTTGCTTTTCGATTTGTATTCATTATATTTTATGGATTTGATATGAATTTTATTGTATGAATTGTTCCGCACGACGGGTGGGTTTAAAAAAGTGTTTTTAGATCATTTTTTCAAATGGTTCATTTAAAAAAAGGTTTTTTTTTTTTAAATAAAAATTTTCCGCGGGCAGCAACTATAGACAATAGAACGTTCAATTTACCCTGTAGAATTAATCCATACACAAAACCAATGGATTTGACTTCAAGATGCAGAACGGATCGTGTTCGAGTTCTGAATTATTCAGCACGACGGGCGGGTTTAAAAATGACTCAGGCGGACTGAAGGGAAATATTGTGTCGAAATAAAAATAATTGAACTTATAATTTTCAATTGATTAATATTTTTATGAGTGTACCCTATTTCATTTTTATTTTTCCATATTTTTTATGAATTGAATATGAATTTCATGTTATGAATTGCTCCGCACAACTGGCGGGTTTTAATGCTATATATATACATAAAGAAGAAATTATCTGTCTGTCTGTGTATGTATGCTTGAATATGAGGTGACATAATTGCGCTGGCTCATGGTTCGCTGGTTCAATTATCAGGGGCTTCAAACGCAAACGAAGCGATGGCTCATTTTTATGAAATAAAAATGTCCCGCGGGCAGCAATAAAACGTTCAATTTCACCGTATAGAATGAATTCATATACAAAACTAATGGATTTGACTTCAAGAACCAGAACGGATGGTGTTCGAGTTCTGAATTATTCCTCACGTCGGGCGGGTTTAAATATGAGGCGGGCTGAGTGAAAATATGTTGTCAAAATAAAATTAAAAATAATGAAATTTAGACTTTTTAATTAATTAAGGTCTTCATGAGTTTGCCTTATTTATTTTTAATTTGCAATATTTTTATGAATTGTTCCGCACAACGGGCGGGTTTTAATGCGGTTTTAATGCTATATATATATACATAAAGAAGAAATTATCTGTCTGTCTGTGTATGTATGCTTGAATATGAGGTGACATAATTGCGCTGGTTCATGGTTCGCTGGTTCAATGACCAGGGGCTTCAAACGCAAACGAAGCAATGGCTCATTTTTATGAAATAAAAATGTCCCGCGGGCATTTAGACTTTTCTATTGGTCAAGATATTTATAGCTTACATTTTTTGCTTTTCAATTTGTATTCATTATATTTTATGGATTTGAAATGAATTTTATTGTATGAATTGTTCCGCACGACGGGTGGGTTTAAAAAAAAGGGTTTTTAGTTCATTTTTTCAAATGGTTCATGATTTGCTTGATTGTATGAATTGCTCCGCACAACGGGCGGGTATTAATGCCATATATATACATAAAGAAGAAATTATCTGTCTGTCTGTGTATGTATGCTTGAATATGAGGTGACATAATTGCGCAGGTTCAATGGTATATATATACATAAAGAAGAAATTATCTGTCTGTCTGTGTGTGTATGCTTGAATGAGGTGACATAATTGCGCGGGTTCAATGGTATAGATCAGGGGCTTAATTGTTCCTCACGACGGGCGGGTAAAATGCTACTGGGAACAAAGTAAACTACTGAATTATTGTACCATATAGAACCATTAAATAAAAAACCATTATTATATAATAAAGAACCATTTGAATATTAGTTAGTTAGTTGTCATTAGTTGGTTTATATATAAAGAACCATTGGTGTTGGGGCTTAATTGTTCCGCACGACGGGCGGGTTTAAATATGAGACGGGCTGTTCGAGGGAAAATGTTAAATGTTTTGCTTTTTAATTTGTATTCAGTTTATTTTATGGATTGAATATGCATTTTATTTTTATGGATTGAATATGCATTTTATTTTATAAATTGTTCAGCACGACGGGCGGGTTTAAATATGAGACGGGCTGAAGGAAAATATGTTGTCAAAAAATATAATTGAATTTATACTTTTCAATTGAGTAAGATTTTAATGAGTATATCTGTTTTCTTTTTAAATTTGCAATATGTTTATGAATTGAATATGAATTTCATCTTATGAATTGCTCCGCACAACTGGCGGGTTTCAATGCTAGACGGTGATATCAAGTTATTAAAATATTTTGGAAACATTATGATGAAAAAGTGTAGTCATTTTTCATTGTTTCGTGTCTGAGTTCTGAATTATTCAGCACGACGGGCATGTATAAATATGAGGCGGTTTAGGCAAACTATTTTGTGAAAATAAATATGAAAATATAGAAATTTAGACTTTTGTATGGGTTTACTCAACTCTTTTTTAATTCATATTCCTTCTCTCTCATGAATTGAATACAAATTTAATAGTATGAACTGTTTCGCACGACGGGCGGGTTTACATGCTAGGATTTTCATTGTTTGTTACGTGTTTGTGTTCTGAATTATTACGCACAATGGGTTGGTTTATATATGAGGCGGGTTGAGGGAAAATATTATGTCAAAATAAAAACAAAAATATTCACACTTGCACTTTTCTATTGAGTAAGACACTGATGAGTTTTCATTTTCTTTTTTAATTTGGAATATTTTTATGAATATGAATTATTATGAATATTAATTCCATTTTATGAATTCCTCCGCACAACGGGCGGGTTTTAATGCTAGTATATATATATATATATACACACACAAACACACACACACACACAAACATACACACACACACAAGCACACATATATACACACAAACATACACACACACACAAACACACACAAGCACACACACACACACATACAAACACACACACACACACACACATATATATATATACACACAAACACACACACACAAACATATAAACACAAACACACACACACACATACAAACACACACACACACACACACATATATATATATACACACAAACACACACACACAAACATATAAACACAAACACACATATATACACACACAAACATACACACACATACACACACTTTAATGGGCCTCTGTTTATAAGAAAATGTCTGAGTGATTTTGAGAGAGTTTGCCTTTAAGAGGTCGGCGAAATTTTCTAATTGAATGCTGATGTGTGTGTGTGTGTGTGTGTGTGTGTGTGTGTATGTGTGTGTGTGTGTGTGTTCTACCTGCCTGAGTTTTCAAAGCAGTTCTGCGAATATACGTAGCCACGTAGTAGCGACCACGCACCTCCAAACTAGCCAATGTAGACTCTTGGAGATAATATAATGAGCTTGCGGAACACTTGCAGACTTGAAGAACACTCAAATAACTTGAATATGACCAAAATTAACCACAGTTCTTATATCCTTAACAGTAACTCTTAACACCAGCTTGACAGGTCCTGAATTATTTCACTGACCTTGAGCTGACCTTGTGTTTGCTTGTCGCTCAATCCTGATTGGCTGACACAACGTGACGTCATCGTGACGTCGCTTCGCCTCAGGCAACAGTTTGTAGTAATTCGACTGAGCAATTAATGTATAATATCTCCTATACGATTGACACGATATTTTTAGTTTTAGAAAATATTTTTCCTTTTCGAAAAACAGCTTTCGTTTTAGAAACATATTTTTCGTATTATTTTTTATATTTTTCGTTTTAGAAAACATTTTTGTATTATTTTTTTTATTTTTCGCTTTAGAAAACTATTTTTCGTACTATTTTTTATATTTTTCGTTTTACAAGATATTTTTCGTTTTAGAAATATATTTTTCGTAATATTTTTGATATTTTTTCTTTTTTGAGGATATTTTTAGTTTTTGAGGATATTTTTCGTTTTAGAACAATAGCTA
>OU696579.1:7180662-7205662 GCA_916048095.2 Sacculina carcini | reverse complement strand
TGCAAAAATATCCAACTTGAATAAGCCTGATTTTTTACATTAGCAAAACAGAACCCCAAAAACGCTTCACAAAAATGATAAGCATATAAACTTCATTTACCGGGTGGAAATGAACGGACGCATTCACACTCAATACACCACTATTTACGCACAAGCTGAATGTGTCGATAAAAAAAGACTTACTGAATTGACAAGCATGTCAACTCCTTCGATAGTGCTCTGTATGTGTATGTGTATGTGTGTGTGTGTGTGTGTGTGTGTGTGTGTGTGTGTGTGTGTGTGTTTGTATGTGTGTGTGTGTGTCGTGCGTTGACACGTTGGCGAATTTGTCACGCTCCGTCGACGACGACGACGGAACGATGACGCTCATAGAATGCGGATGAGACTTGGTCGTCGCTCTCGACGCGTCTAAATCGACGAGGTGACATGCACACACACACACACACACGCGCGCGCGTGCACACGTCAGGGGCTGGTTGACGTGTTGATGAGTGTGGCGTGTGGGTGGCACAAAATGTCGTTGCTAGCGTGTCAACTATGGGACAAATGCCGTATGTGTATTACACACACACACGTACACAGACACACACATACACACGACCGCATGAAAATGTGCCAGCTCAGATGAGGTGTCAGACATGCAAATTCACGTGATAGTGAATTCGATTGGGGAAGAAAACGTGTATACGCGTACATTTTTTGTGTCTATATTTGATTTTGATAGTTATTTCTGGCTGAATTTTTAGAATACTCGATAGATTATTACAGGGCTTCTTAACCGGGTTCATAGGGAGTGCGAGGATTTTTGTTAACATTTTTGTTAAGGAAATGATATGTTTTACATATGCATTATGTTTTTCCTGAAAAATGTAGTTTTGCTTAATCCTCTTAAAAGGAGGTGTAAGAGTGAATATTAAATGAAAAATTTTTGTTATTACGTCGCTTGTATTTTTATATTTTCATATAGCTATCAAGAATCCAAGAAATGCAATAACTGACTGCGGATATGAAAGAGGTGCAAACATTGAGAAAGATTAAGAAACAAAACAAAATGCATGGAAGAACAGCTTGAAAAACAGGTGGATTTTTAATATACAATTACTAACTTAACTAATATGAATAAGCAATATTCTGCTAGACAAATTGAGATTTTTTGCACATACAAACAAAATTACCTATATAATATAATTTATTTTAATTTGATTCTAAAATCCATCAAATTAGGCAAAAAATAAAAACCAAATCAATCTATTTCTGTCTTGGCAATCAATAGCGAAACCCCAACCAGATGTCAGATGAATTACCGGCGAAATTCTCACCGTGTGAAAATAACGTATTTCAATCGAGTTTGTTTGTTTGCCCTTCGCTCAACATACACACATACACATACACATACACGTGTGTGTATGTTGTTGATTTATTGAGGTGTTTATCATTGCCAAGAGATTTCTTCACCAGTAATGTGTTCTCCACATGTGTATGTGTGTGTGTATGTTTGTTTGTGTGTGTGTTCGTATGTGTGTTTGTGTGTGTGTGTGTGTATGCATGTGTACGTATGTGTGTGTGTATGTATGTGTGTGTATGTATGTGTGTATATGCGTGTGTATGTAAGTGTGTGTGTTCGTATGTGTGTATGCATGTGTATGTATGTGTATGTATGTGTGTGTGTATGTCTGTGTATGTATGTGTGTGTTGGTGTGTGTGTGTGTGTGTGTATGTGTGTGTGTTTGGCTTCTACACACAGCACTGGACATATGTAAAATGTGTGCGGAACAAGTGTACGTGTCAGTCTGTGATGCCTTCGAATTGTTTGTACAGAAAATCAAAACAGCGCCAAACACGTGCTATCCGCCCAGAATTAAATATAATAAAATACTAAAATGAAAACTGTTTCAAATAGAAAGACGTAACGCTCGCAATGAAATAACCCAAATTTATTCTAGAGCCAAAATAAATATACGTTTGTTTTCGTATTGTATCGTTTGTTAAGCATTAATGATTGTGCGTGTGTGTGTCTGTATTTGTTCTAGAATATATTTCCTAAACTGAAACCCCGATTTGATCCATTTGGTTTCTTTTAAGCATCGGTTATATATCAAGCAATATAATCACGTACCTCACTTTAAAGGTATGTATTTGACTTTACTCAATAGTTACCTTTGTGGAAGGAATTCTGAAGGACACACAATCTCCTATATCCACATCTCGCGTGTGCGTGAATTTCACTTCATCTGAGAAGATGAAAAGAGCACAGGAAAAAGATGTAGAGAGAGAGTGAGTGAGTGAGAGATATGTGTGGAGAAATGCATTCGGTAGGCGTGGGGCGTGGACAGTCACCACTCGTGAACCTGACCTTGAACTGACGCGACCTCTAGCGGCCGCTCAGTCAGTTATGGTTCAAGACGCTGTTTGCACACAGTCGTGTTCGTATATATCAAGTAAGCGTATTACTGTATGTCATTGTGGTATGTGTTATTACTGTATGTCAGTGTGTTGATGTTGATGTAATCAAGGCGTATTTATTGATCGAGTGGTGATCAATTATGTTATTAATTGTTATTGCAACTGTTGATTTCATTTATGTTAATTGTTTCATTGTGTGTTCACAGTCAGAAACATTCGTTGTGTTAATATGACCGTCCACACGAATGTCGTTTTTTGATCATGTTTCTGATTGGTTTCTGAGTTTTTGGAAGTTCGTCGCGTGTCAAACACTGTTGGTGATAGGAAAACTCTGAGAGTCGTTTCAACATGACTGTATCGTTAAAGTGCGAAGCGGCCGGTTGCGGAGAGGTGAAGAGGGCAGACGATATGGCCACATGTATACAACTGATGAAGCTGCATCAGAAGAATGTGCATGATGTCGCCGACAGTCGCCCAAAACCACCGAAAATCAACCGACCCACTCTACAGCATGACATCGCTGAGGACGACTGGGCCGCCTTCACCCGGAGGTGGGAAATGTTCAGAAACGGCACCGACATGGCTGCGGATCAAGTGACGTCCCAGCTGTTAGCGTGCTGCGAGCCTGACGTCGAAGGAGCTCTCTTCAGACAGGATCCGTCTATCGCCGACAGGTCGACGGATGAAGTTCTCACCGCAATGAAGAGACTGACAGTCATCAGTGAGCCGCTGAGCGTGAGGCGATCTAAGCTCCTGCAGTCGACACAGCAGCCTGGCGAGCACGTCAGACAATACGTCGCCCGCCTTCGTGGAGTCGCAAACGTCTGTCAGTGGACGAAGTCGACCAAATGTGTCAACACAGCCTGCTCCAGCACGGTCCACATAAATTACACCGACGATATGGTGAAAATGGTGCTGCTGAACGGCTTGTGCGACGAGAACATCAGACGGGAGGTCCTTGGGTCGACAGGCTTAGACGACATGACGCTTGGCGAGACAGTTGCTTTCATCGACGGCAAAGAAATCGCTGCAAGAGCGACGCTGAACGGCAACTCGAAGATTGACGCCAGCGCATACCGGAGAGACAACCAAAGAAGAGCGCGGCAGTCACTGCAGCAGTCACCCACCACACAAAGGCGATCGTGGGACGACAGCCAACTGCAAAAACAAATGCGGTGCGAGTGTGGCAAGATAACTCCCCAGTTCGGTCGCGTACGGGGTAAGATTAAAGAGTTTAAGTCGTGTCTTGAGTGCTGGAGGAAAAAACGATCATCAACACACAGAGAGCAGACCGGTAGCCCAGCAGGCGTCTGCTTCCAGCACGCAGATGGGTTCCATTCAGGTACCACCTCGTTAAAGACTCGAAGGCGGACAAATAAATCAGCCCGGGCAGCAGACTGCAGTGAAGCATCGGTCAGCGAGAATCGGCCTCAACCACAATTGATTGTGGATGTTTGCATTGACACAGAAACGTACACCAAAATGCAAGTATCACCTCCACCAAAAAGGTCGGCAAGAATTACGGCCATAGCTGACTCTGGCGCACAAACGTGCCTGATGGGGCGGTGCCTGCTGTGGAGATTCGGGTTAGGCCGCCATCAACTATCGCCAGCTGACAAGCGCATCGTGGCCGCCAACAACCAGGAGATCAACGTGCTCGGGTCACTTCACGTGAAAATTTCCGGGCAGAGCGCCAAGGGTCAACAGATGCATACATTCGCCACAGTGTATGTGACCAACACCACAGGGAGGTTCTACCTGAGCCGTGATGCGCTAGAAGGCCTTGGGGTCATCGCACACGATTTCCCTCGCATAGGTGCTGCTCCGTTGAGGTGCCAAAACAGCACAGTTCTTATCGAGCAGGCTACTACGGCACCATGCGGTTGCCCAAGACGTACGCCACCACCAGAGCGGCCAGAGAAACTTCCCGTAACGCCCTCTCTCTCGCGAGTAGCGGACATGAAAGCGTGGCTGATGGAGCGGTACGCCTCGTCAACGTTTAATGTCTGCCCGCATCAACCGCTTCCAGTCATGACAGGGCCGCCTATGGAAATACGGGTGGACCCTGACGCGAAGGCAGTGGTGACACGAAGACCACCAAGCGTGCCCGTACACCGGCAAAAGGAGGTCGCCGACCAGCTGGAGAGGGACGTGGCGCTGGGAGTCATCGAGCGTGTTCCACCAAATACGCCTGTAACATGGCTGCATAACATGGTGCTGACGCCCAAAATGGACGGTACTCCCAGGAGGACGGTCGACCTGCAGCCCCTCAACAAACATAGCGTGCGGGAGACTCATCACACGGTGCCACCAAGCAAACAAGCCAAGGCGGTGCCACCGATGACTATAAAATCAGTCACCGACGCGTGGAATGGCTTTCATGCGATCGAGATAAGGCCCGAAGATCGCCACAAGACCACATTCCTCACGGAACAAGGAAGATTCCGGTACAGACGAGCACCAATGGGGTTCCTTGCGTCACAAGATGCCTATACTCAGCGATATGACACGATCATTACCGATGTCCCCAGAAAAACCAAATGCGTAGACGACACACTGCTCTGGGATACAGACTTGGCTACACACTGGTGGCGGATTATCGACTATTTACACTTGACAGGAAAGAATGGTGTAATCCTGAACCCGAAAAAATTTCAATTTTCGGAAACAGAAGTGGACTTCGCGGGGTTTCAGATCACATCCAGCCAGATAAAGCCACTTCCGAAGTATCTGAGCGCGATCTCATCATTCCCGACACCGGCTAACATCACTGACATCCGTGCATGGTTCGGGTTGGTAAATCAGGTATCGCATTACGGCAGAACGTCCGGCTTGATGGAGCCGTTCAAGCCGTTTCTGAGCCCCAGAGTGGCTTTCAGATGGGATGCCGACCTCGATAAAGCTTTCAATCAGTCCAAAGAGGCCATCATCAAGGAGATAGAGAACGGCGTGGAAATCTTTGACCCTCAGAGGACTACCTGCTTGAATCCAGATTGGTCGAAGACCGGAGTAGGGTACTGGTTGCGCCAAAAGTACTGCGCATGCAACTCGGATGTTCCGGGGTGCTGTGAAAACGGATGGAGGATAGCAGTAGCCGGCTCAAGATTTCTCAGAGATGCAGAAAAAAGGTACGCTCCCATTGAGGGTGAAGCGTTAGCTGTTGCATGGGCCCTGGAGGACACGCGTTTTTTCACTATGGGTTGTCAGCGTTTGATAGTTACAACGGACCATAAACCACTTGTCAAAATTCTGGGAGATAGAGCTCTTGATGACATAAAAAATCCCCGACTGTTCCGCTTGAAGCAGAGAACACTGATGTGGCAATATCGAATCGTGCACGTCCCTGGAAAGTCAATACCGGCAGCAGATGCGACATCAAGAAACCCGTCGTCGGATTCTGACGAGACAATTGGTGTAAGTGGCCTCTCTGTCATACGCTGCCCGGTCAACAGGGACGACGACATGGAGAAAACAGTTGTGGCAACGGCGAAACTTTTGTCACAGCCCCTTGGCGCCATCACCTGGGAGCAAGTGAAGAAGTGCACGGCTCAAGACACCAATCTACAGGCACTCATGGACATGATAGAGCACGGATTCCCAGCATCACGCGATCACGTTTCTGAGACGTTGCAGCCGTACTGGCAGTACCGGAACGACATGACCGTGGTCGACGACGTGGTAATGATAAACAACAGGATTATCATCCCAGCATCGCTGCAGAACGAAGTTCTGAAAATATTGCACGCTGCACACCAGGGCACAAGCCGCATGTTCAGCAGAGCGCACGACGTGGTCTTTTGGCCGGGGATGTCACGAGACATCGAGCACACTCGGGCTAAATGCACCGACTGCTGGAGAATGTCCCCGTCACAGTCGAATCTGCCGCCTCGACAACCAAACGTGCCCACCAGGCCATTTCAAGCCATCGCTGCTGATTTCGGTCTGCTGAAGGGAATTGGATATCTGATTATAGTGGACAGATTCAGCGGATGGCCTCACATCGTGGCGGCAAAATCCGGTGCAAAAGGTTTTCTGTCAGCTATAATTGCATATTTCTCGACATTCGGCGTAGCGGAGGAAATTAGCACCGACGGCGGTCCAGAATTCACAGCAAGAGAAACAGAGGATTTCTTCACGAGATGGGGCGTGAAACACCGCATCTCATCAGCATATTATCCTCAGTCAAATGGCAGAGCTGAAGTTGCTGTGAAGGCAATGAAGCGCTTGCTGACATCGCACACCGACATGTATGGGAGTGTTGACACGGAAGCCGTGGCGGCTGGTCTGCTTCAATACCGCAACACGCCTGATCCGGAGACAAAAGTGTCGCCTGCGCAAGTGGTTTTCGGCCGAAGGATGTCGGACATGCTCCCCATACCACCACATTCGTCTGTGTTCAAGAGTCCAGTGGTTCACCCGGTGTGGAGGGACGCATGGAATCATCAGGAGGACGCTCTCCGACTGCGCTTCATGAAGCAGATAGACAGACAGCAGTGTAATCGTCCGTTACCACCACTACAGCCAGGGGACAAAGTGTTGCTGCAAAATCAGACAGGACCACATTGCAAACGATGGGATAGAACAGGAGTGGTGGTGGAAGCAAGACCGTTTGATCAATACCACGTCAAGATCCACGGGTCTGGGCGTCTCACAATCAGAAATCGCAAGTTTCTACGAAAGGTAATGGAACTAAGCGACTCGTCACCTCTATCACCCGCACCAGAGCAGCTTGCACATCTACCGGAGACAAAGAACATGGTCCACAAGGCAGAGTGTTCATCACCATCGATGGAGATGCCAAAGTGCGCGGATCGAGGGCCACCATCGCCAACTCCGTCGCAGCAGGAGGCAGTCACGCCACCGACGGATGACATGGCGTCCAGTCAACCACCGACCACAGCACTCACGCCGGACGAGTCGTGTCAAACAGAGAGACACCCAGAGAGTCATACCGAGTTACATCCGCCAGCAGCGTCACGACCGCGCAGAAACCGACGCCCTCCTGCCTACCTGCAGGACTATGTCACCGGCGTGAAGTTTCGGGGTCGAAACTGGGGGGGATGTGGAGAAATGCATTCGGTAGGCGTGGGGCGTGGACAGTCACCACTCGTGAACCTGACCTTGAACTGACGCGACCTCTAGCGGCCGCTCAGTCAGTTATGGTTCAAGACGCTGTTTGCACACAGTCGTGTTCGTATATATCAAGTAAGCGTATTACTGTATGTCATTGTGGTATGTGTTATTACTGTATGTCAGTGTGTTGATGTTGATGTAATCAAGGCGTATTTATTGATCGAGTGGTGATCAATTATGTTATTAATTGTTATTGCAACTGTTGATTTCATTTATGTTAATTGTTTCATTGTGTGTTCACAGTCAGAAACATTCGTTGTGTTAATATGACCGTCCACACGAATGTCGTTTTTTGATCAATATGAAGCTAATTACTGTTTACACTTGTTCGCGAGAGGTCAGGAATTTGTGGTGGGCGAGCGATTAGTTGTTCGAAATGACAGGTCCCTGACCATCTGTACGCATCTAGTTTGGGTCAGATTATAGAAGATATTATGCGTCTAACGGGCATCATAAGTTGAGTGTATTCACCTCGGATGTAGACCCTCAGATATTGAGCATGTGCATTCTCAGAATGTTTGTAGAACTGACAAATATCTTGTTGACTAGGCACTAACTAAACTTTGTGAAATATTTGTGGAAAACGTGCATTTTTTTCAATCAATTTCCCTGACAATTTTGATAACTAGTGTTTTATTCTATTTTATAAAGGAAATTGTTATAATGGGATTTGGGCGAATATTTATCACGTAATAAAAAATGTAAAAAAATTGCACTATAAGCAGACTTGAGTATTTTCACAAGAAATATCTTATCCTATCGGAACTAATCAAATCACTATACATTATTGTAAAAATGTAAAGCACATTGTTAACTAAAATAGATGCGAATTTATGGAAACACATCGCCTTAATTTATCCACTAATGTAAGCGAAATTTGCTTAGGAAGACCTCAAGTAATAAACGGCGACCATTTTCCCACTACTCTGCAATTTAATGTGTTATTTCAATGAGAAAAACACTGCAGAGTGCAGGAGAGTTCTGAAGCGCTTTTTTCAATGCAGCGAGTGTGCAAAAATGGTGGCTTTATTAAATTCCTCGAGAATGGTGGTGACTGACGCTGTTAGAAAATTTGCTGAGCTAAAAAAGACGGAATTTTCCCGTGCGCTCAGCGGATGCAAAAACTCAAAAACATTTATATATATATGTATGTATATACCCCCGACAAATTGGCTGAGGGTATGAAATATGCAATTATACCTACCGAGAATTCTTCTGACTTCAGTTCATTGAGTATATTGTCATCAAAGTCAGCATAACAAAAAATGACAATACACAAAAAATGCAAAAATTTATATATATGTAGAAAAATTATACTGTACGCAATATAATTTTAATTGAGGTATGTATGTTGAGGGTCCCATGCGATTTACCAACTGAGTCATCTTTGAACACTAATGCATGATGGCTGTCTTCTCCCGAGCCTCGACACAAATCTACGCTTCTGGTGTATAGCAGAAACGCTAGATTTATTTTTGTCTAGTGAAAAACTCCAGCTCCATGCATGCGGTCAGAAAAGCATTCAGCGAAAATTTTGGTAGATTTACAAAAGTGCGTTCATAAATTGTTTTCTGATTTATAAGACAAACTTCAGCTCTCTTGATTTACAGATATTACTTATTTTTGATTTTTTCTCAAGCGGGTTATATCAAGGATAAAGTGTAGATAAAAATTGTTGTTGTTGTTATATATTTTTGTTGAAATGAAAGGAAAAAGTATTTCTTTAATGTGGTGTGATCGTGTGCAGTGAGAGAGTGTGTGTGTGTGAAAGATTGTGTGTGCGTGAACGTGTTAGTGTGTCTATATGTGATCGTGTATGGTTGAATTGTATATTGCGTGTGAGAGTGTGTGAGCGAGTGTGTATAGCTGTGTCGGTGAGTGTGTGCAGTTGTTTCGGTGTGTGTGTGTGTGCATGCGTTTGTCGAGTATGCATGTCCCGCGGCGGCGAGCGATTGACCGGCTCGCCGCTGATTGGTTGTTGCGGCGGGTGAGGACTGTGCGTGTGTGTGTGTGTGTGTGCTCCCGTGTGTCACGGTGTGAGCTTGGAGTGGTGTTTGTGGTGCGATCGGAGTGTGACGTCTTGTAGGCGCGCGTGGGGCGGTGATGCCCACGCGCGCCTGTCTGTAATATATTTTATTTTCTGGTTTTGTTACAAGCTATTTCGGCCTTTTTGTTTTGGAATTATTTTTGTCTGCGACCCGGCTTCAGCAGCGGAGATGGTGCCTTCCAGCATCAGTAGCGGCCTACCAGCGGAGAACAGCGGTGGAGGTGCTCGGCGGCGTGTCAGGCTGGTGTGCAGGGGGACGGCAGTGCAGCATGATGCCGGCGGGAGGCAGCTGAGGAGCTGTGGCCGAGGGATGCTGGTCGTCCCGCCTGCACTGGTGTAAGGCACGTCGCCGGGCAACTACAGGATTGTCAGTGGAGGCGACGATCGCTCGTGGAGGATGCTGGTGCTGGACGGCAGGTGACAGAGAGGGGCTGCTGAAGCCGGAGGAGAAATGACGAACGACGACGACGGTGCGGCTTGCGTGTGCGGCGGAGTCACGGCTGTCTGCGACGGGGTGCTGAATAGCACGGGTGTCGGCGGGAGCACAGTGGGTGCTGGGGCCGAGGTGTTGTGCCCTGTCGCGGCAGCCTGTGATAAAGAAGACGGCAGGCTGCGGCGAAGCACTGAAGAGCACGGGCGGAGGCGGGAGCGCGGTGGACGCTGGGGCCTGACGTGTTGTGCTTCGCCGCAACCACGGTGTGTGCATCTGGTGGAGGCCGTCGTCGAGTTAGGTTTTTTTATTGGTTCCTGGTTTGCTTGGTTCGCGTTTTTAATTGTCTGTTCTTTTGTTGATTTATGTTTCTTTGAAACAGGTGGAGGTGTGGTGTGATCGTGTGCAGTGAGAGAGTGTGTGTGTGTGAAAGATTGTGTGTGCGTGAACGTGTTAGTGTGTCTATATGTGATCGTGTATGGTTGAATTGTATATTGCGTGTGAGAGTGTGTGAGCGAGTGTGTATAGCTGTGTCGGTGAGTGTGTGCAGTTGTTTCGGTGTGTGTGTGTGTGCATGCGTTTGTCGAGTATGCATGTCCCGCGGCGGCGAGCGATTGACCGGCTCGCCGCTGATTGGTTGTTGCGGCGGGTGAGGACTGTGCGTGTGTGTGTGTGTGTGTGTGCTCCCGTGTGTCACGGTGTGAGCTTGGAGTGGTGTTTGTGGTGCGATCGGAGTGTGACGTCTTGTAGGCGCGCGTGGGGCAGTGATGCCCACGCGCGCCTGTCTGTAATATATTTTAGTTTCTGGTTTCTTTTACATTTAATTAGCTAAATTTCTGTGAAATATAGATCCAAACCTCACTCATATTTACTCATAAATACCCACAAATAAAGCTTAAAAATTGTTGTTGTTGTTTTTTGGTAATGATGATGATGAATGGTTTGGTATTTGGTAATGAGTACTTATACTTACTTATACTTACTTGTCAAGCTACTTTAAAACTGCTACACTCACTTTCTCCCCAAAAAAAACAATAGAACACGTAACACAATTTTATAATTGAATTCAGTAATAAAGCGGACTTATTCACCACAGAAGAAAAAACATTTCAACCTTCCCACGCTGCATTCGAGTGACATTTTCGGTCAAAATTCACAACACACACACGGACACGCGCACACATTTTAATATTCAGTCAACGCATGAACACCCCACCCCATTGACAACTTAATTGGCGAGCCAAAACTTGTAGTGTTATAAGTAGCGACCAACACAAATAGCGAACTTAATTGTTCGCACACTCAATTTTGCATACGAATAATTTGGCCCGGAGCACATTTCGCTAATTAAGCACACACACACACACACACACACACACACACACACACACACACACACACACACACACACACACACACACAGACACACACACACACACACACACACACACACACACACACACACACACACACACACACACACAGACACACACACACACACACACACACACACACACACACACACACACACACACAGACACAGACAGACAGACATACACACACAGATACATGCTGCCGTTGAAAAGATCGTTGAGATTGACTCGTGATTACGTCCCACGAAGTCCTCTGGTCTTCCAATTTGATTCGACCAGCGCTGTCGTCCTGCTAGAACCGACAAATATCTCATCTGGCAGCGCTGGCGTGCCGTCTGGCAACTTTCATTAGCGCCTCGGCGTCGCCATCTTGTTTGAATGAGAGCGCCCGGGGCGGTGAATATATTTATGTGTCTACCCCCCAGTCGACCGTCAATTTTGATCACACAGACAGACACACACAGACACACATGCAGGCAGACACACACGCACACCCGCAGGCTGCTGTGATGTTAATAACGTCATTTCCCCCGCGGGCGTAATACGGCAACACGTTGGAGGCCCCCAAATTGCATTCACACTCACTCACACACAGACATAAACAGACGCATGTGCAATATATGTGTGTGTGTGCTGCTCCCCTAGTATTTGCCTGTGAGTACTCCCTCTTTGGTGTGTGCGACCCTCCAGGGAGACGGGGCCGCAGTGAGCTCAGCTATGAGCAGACCATCGACCAATGGCCCTTGAAGCAGGCATCGCGTATATATGAACCAAGTATGTGTGTGTGTGTGTGTGTGTGTGTGTGTGTGTGTGTGTGTGTGTGTGTGTCAGCGGCGGCGCAAGGGAAGGGGCATGGAGAAGATGAAGCCCCCAAGGTACGTGCCAAGCTGCCCCATCTCTTAAGCCCCTTAAAACATTCTGATCATGAACATTTCGAGTGTGGTTCCTCATATTTGACCAAGCACCGCATCATTTTCTTTAGCCCCCCACAGGGAAGATCTGGTGCCGCCTCTGGTGCATGTGTCTGGATCATCACCAACATCATCTACATCACCAGCGGGTCCGCTCTTGCGGCCGAGATGGCCGGCGCTCTCCCAGCGTGTGCC
Source organism: Sacculina carcini (assembly GCA_916048095.2). Classification (NCBI taxonomy): domain Eukaryota; kingdom Metazoa; phylum Arthropoda; class Thecostraca; family Sacculinidae; genus Sacculina; species Sacculina carcini. The sequence goes on along the minus strand of OU696579.1, from coordinate 7,193,170 downwards.
ACGTGGATGTCACGTGACTGCCACGTGGACGCCACGTGGATGACACGTGAAACTAAAAGCTCTTGGGGCTGATACACGCGTAGGAAACCTGTTAGGAGAAGGGAGCAGGATAATATAGGGAGGGTGCGCTGAGTATAGTAATATGTATTCTCAGTAGGTATTGTTCAGGGGGATGTGTTTAATGATCGCTGTCCTCCATGCTGCACCTCTATCCACTTCCATACGCGTCTCCCCCTCACAGATACATCTCGAGCTCACTGGCGGATCCAGAGGGGGAGTCAGGGGGCTGAAACTCCCCTCCCAAAAATGTTTCCATCAACTCCTCATAACTAAGAGCTTCACTAATAGAGGTCAATAAAAATATATTTATGTAGAATTTCTTGATACGAACACTATCGGAAAGACGTTGCATAATGATGCATGTACATGACTGATCGCCCCCGAAATTCAGCCATCCCCCCGATGATGAAGAGATGAAGAGAAGACGGAGTGTGTGTGTGTGTGTGTGGATGTATGTTTGTCTTTGACGTACACAGAGAAGCTTAGATAGATCCAGATTCGAGACCGGACTAGCGTATCTTCCATGTTATCCATGGGGATATCAATACGAACGGGGTAGGATAATTGAGCGACGTCTATGACTATTGTGTTCCCAATTATATCAGCCTTGCTCGTCCCATAGGATTCTGCGCGTCGGTCTGTGAGTAATGATGTACATGTGTTGTTGCGCAAGTGGTGCGGAATAAGTGCAGGTATCAATTTGTAGTTGGATTAGCTGGATTCTGTTGATGTTTTCTGCCAAAAGATTCCCCGTGTTTCTACTGCGAGGACTCCTGTAATATTTTCTATGAACAGAATATGTTCTATACATTTTTCAAGATAAATTTGGTTGCTTGATTTGCCTCAACAGTGTGCGAAAAAATATGTCTAAATATATTTTCCTTATGAAGAGATCAAGTTTCCATACAATTTTCGAGAATCCAGCATTTACTGGTTGAACAGTTGTAGCTATGAATATACAGCGTTACCCCGATCTAAGAAACCCGGATATAAGAGAAACCCGCATATATAAGGGAGTATTTATTCGGGCTCGACTTCTATATTTTACGTGTAATTTCCCCCAGATATAAGATAATTTTTCTCTTCTTCCGACAATTGTCTTATATTCAGGCTACACTGTACTAGTCCAGGGTGAGCGAGAGTGACCTAAAAAGTTGAGGAAAGGTGCGATGCGGGAAGACCATGGAAGGACACCAAAGAGGTTAAAGGTTAAAGGTTTCAAGTGACAGCTGCTACACGGGAAGAAGCCGAAGCTTATGAGCACACACAGGTGTGCCCCATGCAGCTCGCTGTCACCGCAGAACCGACCCTCTCCACGCTATGGCGCCACAAGGACGGAAGACGTATTAGAGAGGTACACCTCAACAGAATGCATGACACAACACATGACTGATATGTTGACTGGTACCATCATTTACTGCTAGGTGGACAGGGGCTGTTGGATTATAGAATTCGCCAAATCAAATCGTCCTTCGCCGGTTTTCGAACCACGAACCTCCCGCTTGTGAGGCAGGTGCGCTACCACTACACCACGGAGTCCAACAAAAACAGAATCATATAACCTTGCATGTCGAATTTTACACAGAATTCCCATTGATCTTCCAGCTAGTGCAGAGCTGAATAAAACTTGAATTCTGGGTGATAGCTCATAATTCTGCTTCAGTATGCAAACAACATCCTGAACAACGACCATACAAATTCTCCAATTGTTATATGTGTTTGTGTGTGTGTGTGTGTGTGTGTGTGTGTGTGTGTGTGTGTGTGTGTGTGTGTGTGTGTGTGTGTATGTTGACCCATGTACTGGATTCGTCTGAGTTCTATGCATACAAATGAGCGTCGAAGTAGTGCGCGTGCTGGAAAACAAACATTTGGCGTGTCGTATTTCAATGGATGCATATGTGGCGCGCAAGTGACAAATAGCACGTGCGTGTTCGCGCGCAAAATTCGCCACAAGCGATGAAATTGACTGATTCAGTTGGTCATTTGGCCGTGTGCATATGGTGTTCATTAATATGACGCCACCACTGACACGACAGCACTGACACGACATCACTGACACGACATCACTGACACGACATCACTGACACGACATCACTGACACGAAATCACTGACACAACGACACCACTGACACGACACCACTGACACGACACCACTGACACGACACCACTGACACGACACCACTGACACCACACCATTGACACGACACCACTGACACCACACCACTGACACGACACCACAGACACGACATCACTGACATGATACCACTGACACGACACCACTGACACGACATCACTGACACGACATCACTGACACGACACCACTGACACGACATCACTGACACGACACCACTGACACGACGCCACTGACAACACTGACACGACACCACTGACAATGATATCACTGACACGACACCACTGACACGACATCACTGACACAACGACACCACTGACACGACACCACTGACACGACATCACTGACACACGACACCACTGACACGACACAACTGACACGACATCACTGACACGACATCACTGACACGCCACCACTGACACAACACCACTGACACGACACCACTGACACGACATCACTGACACGACACCACTGACACGACACCACTGACACGACACCACTGACACGACATCACTGACACGACACCACTGACACGACATCACTGACACGACACCACTGACACGACACCACTGACACGACATCACTGACAAGACACCACTGACACGACACCACTGATGACTAACCAACCTGTTGACCAATTTGCGTGTGAATACGAAATCAGAGTACACAAGCCTACTGAAAATGTGTGTGTGTGTGTGTGTGTGTGTGTGTGTGTGTGTGTGTGTGTGTGTGTGTGTGTGTGTGTGTGTGTCTGTGTGCTGTATGTATGTGCGTGTATGCGTGTGTCTGTGCATGTATGTATGTGTGTGTGTGTGTGTGTGTGTGTGCTTGCATGTATGTGGTATATTTTGTTCATTTACAATAAGTTGTCTTGTCTGACATGAATTGCTGATGACACCGACGCAAAAACACACACATACACACACACACACACACACACACACACACACACACACACACACACACACAACACACGTACCTTTTAGCTCGGAGCACTATCAAAGTGACGGCTTTTTCATAAGCGCACGAGCCATAGTACGCGCCTATATCAAGCATAATTTGGTTTATGCAGAATTATTCTCCCAGTTGGCGGGTGCGCGAAAATTGTCAACATTTGCAATAGACCACAACTTCTCCCTGGGGGCTGTGTTTTGTTGCATTTCGTCTGCGAGTGTTGCATTTCACACACATACATACACCCACATACACACACACCCATATACACACACAATGGAGCATAGAAAATTTACAATGCGGTCATTCATACGGTAAAAATTCGTATTTGAATTTCTGCATGAATGTTTTTGAATGTGTATGTATGTGTGTGTGTGTCTGTATGTGTATGCATGCGCGCGTGTGTGTGAGTGTATAAAAGTTAGCTACATATAATTTTTGATGTCATATATCATATCGAAATCAATGCAGATTTATTTTTGAAAAAAGAGTATGATTATAAAAAGTTAATCCTTATTGGATTTTAAAAATTAGATTATAAAAATTTCCACTAGACAGGAAAACTTAGAAAACTAAATATACACGTGCCAAATCGTACACCAATCCACACAAAAACAGCAATTAATCGATAGATAAATGTTTATAGAATTAAGAAATTCCATATTTATTCGCCTACACGTATATATTTTCAGTTGTGCATTCTCCAAATTTCTACGCCAAATGTAGACACACACACACCGTCTTGGGTTTTATGGGAAATATGCTTTTTGGCACCGTCTTTGATACACAGCCATATATATCGACATTTATGACCCGTCCTATGACACGAAAATATGAGCGTTGCATCTTTGTGTATTTGTCAGACAAACAGTTATACAATGACACATCATACATAAGCTACTTCTGCTTATGCATATGTGTATGTGTGTGCGTGTGTGTATGTTCTACATTTGAGTCGAATGTAAGTAAAGTTGGCACACACACACACACACACACACGCACACACACACACACACAGACGTGGCTGGTGTTGGCATATATATATTTGTTTGTTTGCTTGCAAAGTTCTGTTAACAGAAAGACGTTAAGGTAAATGTGCACTGCGGAGCATTTTGTCAGCTTGAAAAATGACCCACTGAAACACGCACACACACACACACACACACACAAATGTAAAACAGGAAATTTATGCGACCATATTTGCGTGTTTTGCCGAACTTGTGACTTTCGAAGTTCAAAAAAGTGTGTTTGCGAATTGTCACGTCAAATAGTTATATTGATTTTAACGTAGATATATCAAGAGGAAATACACAGATTTGATTGATACATCATTTGTTGAATGTAGAAAAGCTGTGAAACACAAATGCAATGGACAAAGATTTAACAAATACGCTTTCAAAAAGAAATTGGTCAATTGAAACGTTTTTTTATGTTTGTTGAATCCAAGGACTACTAAACACGTATGGAATACATCTATTTAGCACAAATAATGTCTTATATAGGCTTAAAATACATATATCTTCAAACAAGGATTTTGATAAGACAATAGTTTGATATAATATAATGTTTTTCGAAAAGATGTGTTTTTCGAAATCTATTCCAAAGTTTTTATCAGGTTATACAATTTCAATTATGTTTTAAAGGAATTTAAATATTTTTTGGTTTTGATAAATGTTTTTTCGTTCCTATTATTTCCTAGTATTTTTTGCCTATTATTATATGGGATTGAACTCAAAAATTTCAATGGAATGTTTTCATCTACTTCAAATTCCCGTTTCGAGAAGACATTACTTATCGTTATCGTTAAGGAATTTCCTATATGTGAATATGTATACATCAAAAGCAAACACACACACATACACACACACACACACACACACACACACACACACACACACACACACACACACACACACACACACACACACACACACAGACACAGACACAGGATAGTCAAGCTTGTATGCAATTGGCTTAGTGCAGGAACATTTGCTGATAATAGCCTTGTTTGTGTGTGCGGGTGTGCTTGTGTATGTGTGCGTGTATGTGTGCGCATGTGTGTGTGTGTTATCATATCTACACTTCCACATATCAACAGATACACAGACACACACACACACACACACACACACACACACACACACATACATACACACACACACAACTGGATTGCATATGTGATTGTCTAGGGCGCTTTGTTTCCCCTTAGGGTTCCCCTGTGTTCCGGTCGGCAAGAAATACTAGTAACTACACGACCCGCTCTATTTTCGTCAAGAACAAACTGGATTTGTGGACAAGACATCCGCCTGTGTATGTGTGTATATGTGTATGTCAGTGTGTGCCAGTGTGTGTGTGAGTGTGTGTAAATCAATTTCGACACAGCTATTACAGATCAAACGGCTACAATCAGGCACACACACACATGTAGCGTCTGGCGGGCTTGGCGACTGTAAATATATATATACACTTACATAGGAGAAACTAACAAACACACACACACACAAAGACACTGTTTATAGGTGTGTTTTTTTCAGGGAGAGAATAAGTTGAAAATCGGAAGCTGAATTTTGAATTTTTCAAATTTAGCAAAAGTCACAATTGTCGCCTACAAACAAGCTGGATGAAAAACGGATGTTTATAAATATAGTTTCGTAAATAGAGATGAATAGAAATCTGGAATGAATTTACCAGCGGTATCGTTCATCGACTAACAACTACACAATTGTTCAAGAAGAAATAAGACATGACTGGAAGACGGGAGTCATGAATCTATTACTCATTACTGTGCCTATACAACTAGTAAGAACACACACACACACACACAGACACACACACAAACACACACACAAACACACACACACAAACAAACACACGTTCATAACAGAATAATTCACCGTCAAATTGGATTAGTTTGCACGGAGTTTCAAACATGTGAGAATTTGATTGCAATAAAACGTTGTGGAGTTGTGTCAATTTCTTGTGTAATGTGTAATGTGTGTAATGTAATGTGTAATGTTCGTAGTTTTATACTTGCCGTGTACTCGTGTACTCAACAATTAATTCCCATTCGCCGCACACGATCAATATTAAACAAAGTATCTTGCCCATATTTTGACATGATTAGGGTGATAAAATTGGCAGCCTTTTCTGGGAATTCCTGTTGGAATATGCAAATACCCGCTCTCTGTCTATAAGATACAAACAGTTGCCAAAATTGTATTTGATAATAACATGATAAACGTATGAAAACACTTTCTTTTTCTCTTCTCTAGCATTGTGTAAATAATCTAGGACTAATGTATTATTGTAACCCTTGTCTCCTGTATTATAGTATTCCAAAATATACTATATATTTGGTTATATTTGGTGTTGATAATGTTTTTTGTTTGTTTGTGGAGTGAGACCGGTTTTCTGTGACAATTGATTTAGTTCGGAGTTGACGCCAACTGCGTGCGATCAAGTGCACGGCACTCCCATCAACTTGCAGCTGACATTCCACAGCTTATTGGCATCCTGGTCGTTCTGCGCCGCCTCGGAAGGCAGCTGCTCGGCACAGTCGGCATAGTAACGTCCCGAGGTCTGCAAAAGGTCGGGATCGAGAGCGCAGTAGAGTGTGGTCTGTGCGCCCTGCACCGGGTTCTTGTACCACAAATACAACATAATCTTGAACTTGACGAAGGACACCCAGTCGAGGTGACGCCACAGTTCTGTGTTGACCATGCCCGGATGAACTGCGTAGACGGTGATTCCATGCGCCCTCACTCGACGTGCCAGCTCCCGGGTGAAGAGAATGTTGGCCAACTTGCTCTGGCCGTACGAACCCCACGGAGAGTAGGCCCCGTCCTTCAGCATCAAGTTGTCGAACGTCATCTTGCCGAAGGTGTGGGCGCCCGAAGTCAGGTTGACGATGCGCGACGGAGTGGCCGCCTTCAACCTGTCCAGCAGCAGATGGGTGAGCAGAAAGTGTCCCAGATGGTTGACTCCCAGCTGTCCCTCGAAACCATCTTCGGTCTCGAACCGAGGACACGCCATCACCCCAGCATTGTTGATCAAAAGATGCAGCTTACTCACTAGGGTGTTGACGCGCCGGGCAAAGTTGCGAATCGATTGAATCGACTGCAGATCCAGATAGAGGACCTCGATGGATCCGCAACCGCCGCCAGAACTGGTCTTCTTGATGTCTGTCCTGGCGTCATCTCCCTTGGTGGTATTGCGTACCCCCATGATGACACGAGCACCTCTTTTGAACATGTCTCGAGCCGTCTCGATGCCGATGCCCGTGTTAGCTCCGGTGATCACAACCACCTTACCATCCAGACGAGTGTCCTTCTTGTACATTGGAGCCCACAACATCGTCTGTTCTGGGTGAGACCACGCAGTTGATCAGGGCGGTCTCCTCCAAGCAGCTGGTTCAAAATGAGACTGAACAACACCCGGCTAAATGCTTCTTCAGTTTCGATCACGTTCGCGGTGAAAGTCGCGCGCAGTGTGACAATGAAACACGTGACATACTTTGATCAAGAAGATATGGGCACTACACAAAAACCGAACATCACCATGATAAATAACTCACTTTTAATAAAATATTTTAACACGATATTAAGGTTTATCAATTAGCAGTCGGAAGATGAGGTTAGATCTGACAAAAGTCAGTAGATAGCTGGATTCCAATAAGATATAACGTACAAGCAAATTGGGCTTTAAATACAACATTAATATTTTATTTATTCAATATACATATAACTCATCGTGTCGACAGAGGATAAACCAACCAAACAATGCACAAAATAACTAGCAACTGATATGACTCATAAAAAGGTATACCAAATGATATACCAAGTGTTATACTGAATGATATACCAAATAGTAAATTTTTTGCACCAATATAAAACATGAAGTTACCGCTTTTTGTTTGTGTATTTATATAAATCAGTTGTTGTTGTATTATTTCTATAAAAAAAATTCCAACAGCTGAAAATCTGTTGATTGCAGATGCAAATGTGCAATTTGTTCGCCAGTAATCTTGGCTGTGCAATATTGCACAGTTGCAGCTTGTGGGCATTATTCCGCACGACTTGACCCAGTTTGCCCGTTGAGAGGCTGCACTCAAATCGTCGCCGTAGATAAGCAGATATTCTTTCTCCCATTTGCCGAACGACGCAGATATGCAAATTTCACGCTGAAATTCTCGTGCTATTTTCAGCGGCCGTCGTCGTGCAATAAATCAAAATAAACATTGACAATGTGCACGCGAGAAAGCGCCTAGCCACTCGAGTTTGAATTGCAAATGCGAAATATAATGCCGTGAAGGAGAATATTATGATTTCAAAAGTTATTTTTCAATGTAATGTGCATAGACTATGACTTACTTTAGGTAAATTTAATTTTATATGAACCAGCCAATTAAAGAAAATACTGCTGGAATATTAAGAAATCTATGTAATTAGTATATAAATTCAATCGCAACATCGTAATGAATAAGAAATTATGTAAGATAATATTTATAATGGAGTTTAAAATATGTAAATAAGTGTTTTCACCGGTATCTCAAGTTTTATCATAACGCTATTGAATTTATATAGCAAAATAAATATGTATTTAACGCTATAATAAATACATTTTACTAAGCACATTTTTGCAATATGCAATATCCCCAAACTCGAACTCAAATGGTATGAAAACCTCTTGAAAATACAAACAATATAGACATCTTCAACATTTATCAGAACAATACGATTGGAAATTTTTAACTCCGAAAAAATACAGCAGGAAATATGCCAGGTCTTTTTTCTAATTTAAATTTGGAGAAAATTGTGATTGTGAAAAACTCAGGATAATAATTTGGTTCGCCGCCGGGGCTCATGAAAAACACAGGAATGACATTTGTGCTGTATCTCTAACCCCCAACCGAGTTGGAATGTCACTTCACATGTTGCATCTGCACAAAACATTTTCCTCTCGGCTCGCTCGTATTTTTGCCAGTTAGATTCCGCGACTGATACCGACTTCCGCTGTGTCTCCCCCTGCCAACGACATAGGCGTCATCAGCAACATATCACTGGGATGTGGGGGGAGCTACGAAAAATGTCTGTTGATGGGAATCATCAGTCTTTGTAGTACGGTAAATAATGAGTCATTAGCAAAAAAAGTACCTTGTATTTGTACCTTGTACCTTACTTTGTACTTTGTACTTTGTACTTTGTACCTTGTAGTATTTGTCAGTGAATAGGGTACCCTTTTTGGTCCACATTATAACATTTTATAAAAGGGCTCTCTTATACATGGAGTAAGTCTTTTAGCATCAGTATATAATAATATCTGATGGAACACATGCTAAGTGACTCCTCTGATGGTGATGCCGAAGAACTGGATGAAGATTTTAATGCATTCTATGATAAATCAATTTATTTATTACTGAAAAGCGTTTTATGCTAGAATTTCTGTCTAAAAATTGAAGCCGTCCTTTTAACACGGAAAAATACAGTATACCGTAGATGCTCTTTTCATCCGACATGCCGGATTAACTGCAAAAACTGCAACACCAAAAATAGTGCACTGATAACAGGGACGAGAGAAGACGCGTATCTCCACAGTGTATTGTTCTGTGTAGTAATCGCCCATTGCTAAATAAACTGTTGCTGAACTATAACTGAATCGTGGTTGCAGTTTCAATAAGCCTTTCCAGGAAGTGCCGGAATATTTTTAAACCCATACCTGAGGGTGCCGGATTATTAGAGCCTGCCGGATTATTTGAGCCTGTCGGATAAATAGAGCATTTACGGTATATGGGGACAATCGCTATATAGAGGCTGTTCGGTCTGTCCCCATGGCAACGGCTTTAAATCGTGACTCGCCTGTGGCGCCCCCTGGTGGTGCATGTCGACCGGAAGAAGCAGACGGCGGCACGAGTTGACTCAACATCCGGTCACGTGTTTGTGTCGCAAGTACACCACCGCCAAACGTTTTTTACCCGCTCACAAACACACACACACACACACACACGCATACACACACACACCGGGCGAATAATGTACAAAACCCAATTACCACATCTCAACTTACGCAGACACACACACACACACACACACACACACACACACACATACACACACACACACACACACATGTATTTTTCTGTATAAGACAGACATGAGTATATGCATATAATTGTGTACGGATGGTGTGTAGGAACGCACAGTATCAATATTACGGTAAACTTATACCATGGTATCAAGTGTAGCACATGTATAGAAAGCGACCAACATGCAAAACATGCGGTGGTATGGTGATTACCAGGTTGGTATCAGATTTCACACACACATACACACACACATGTATATACACAGACATACACACAAGCACACATAGAAGTCTCCGCTTACAAGCTGCTAATGGCAGAGAGACATCGAGACAGACGAGACTTGCAATGAATGCAACTGTATTGCACGTGTGTTGCACGTGTGTTGCAGATGTGTTGCATGACAATGAGGCCATGACTGAATATATATATATGCGTAGTAAGAGCAGAATTGAACGCACCCATCAGTAAAACACAGCCCATGTATATGTCAGTGGGCCTATTTTCAGTGGTCTCTTTTCAAATGTCAGAAGTCAGTTCTTGCACACCCTGGATTTTTTTGAAAACTCTATGAAAACTATAAATATACAAACCACGTATTAGTAAAACTTTTATATATTCAATATTTACTCTTACAAGCTAAAGTTTCTGTAAGAAAAATATGTTATTTTTACAAGGAAACTATAATACACAGTTAAAAACATAAACTTTATTTAATTTTCACAAAATTTCTCGCATCCATTAGCAACTAGTATGACACCCTCGGTTAAGAACAGCTGGTTTATATTCTCACCGAGTTGATTTTCACAGAAATGAATCATTTGTTTGTTTCTTTGTTTGTATTTGAATCAATCGTTGATTTAACATAAATCAACAGCTCGAATTCCAGTTGTCATAACTATTATAAAATTTATTTTTCTTTGTGTTTTTACTTGTGACCTAGACCAAAATTCTATTCTGTTTACTGGTGTTTTTATTTTTTGGAAGGCTATATATATTTGTATCTATATATCTCTTTGAATGCGATTCTGATAACGTTCTTTGTTATTTCCTCGTATGTAGATGTTGTTGATTTGAATACATTTTCGTGATCATTTTATTATTTTCAGTTAACGCCTTGTGTGTGTGAGTGAGTGTATGTGTTTGTGTGTGTGTGTGTGTGTGTGTGTAACGGCTCCGCATGTCAGTTTGACGTTGGTTCGTCACAAGGAATTTATGAGCACCATTCGTTCACACTGACACACACACACATACACACACACACACACAGACACACACACACACACACACACACACACACACACACACACACACACACACACACACACACACACACACACTAACTAGTGCCTCCGGATAGAAGCCAACAAGCAGAGAAGGATAGAAAGACAGATAGAGAAGATTAGAAGAACAGATAGCAAGATACTCGTTAGTGTAAACTGATACGTCTTTTCATCTCGCTTTTTCTCTTTCTTTTTATCTCATCCTCTTTCTTGTTCGTTTGTTTCTCTTGTTGGCACATTTGCTACCGGCACGTTCTTTCGACAGATATCTAAATTGGACATCGCCGATCAATGAGTGTGTCTGTCTGTCTGTCTGTCTATCGGGCAGTCTACATTTGTGTGTTGTCGTTTGGGTGGGGACGTATGTGTGTGTTTGTGGCACTACCCATTGCAAATTGCAAGTTTGCAGCTTGATGCATACCTGGAAGCGGGGTCTACGCACGCAGATACACACACACACACACACACAAACACGTACACACTCACAAACACACAAACACACACACACACACACGCCTACAAACTTTCTCCGTGAGCTAGTGGAAATAATCCTTGTGTCCTTGGTACTGCCTCTCCCGGACATATGTCATTGATCGGGACCCGAATGTGTCTTGATTGAAGCTATTACCTAGCACACACACCGACACACACACACACACACACACACACACGTACACGTACACGTACACGGCTGGGAGCTGTCGATTGGGAACTCTAATACGTATTGTGCGGGAAACATTTTGTTATATTAGCATTTTGCTAGGAAGCCAGTGCTTGTAAATTTGTTTATGTATTACATAACACATTTGAATATCAGTGAAAATCACATTTGCGCATGTCTAACAAGCTAAATATCTTATTAAACCATTTGTCATGTTCATATTTTTCTAAAGAAAATGGTTGAAAAATTAAAAACTCCAAATTCATGGCAGTTAATTGCAAGTTTAGATTTACTTTCACCATAAAATAGTTACGCTTTTATCAGACACCAAGTAGGTAAAT
>OU696579.1:7160662-7175662 GCA_916048095.2 Sacculina carcini | reverse complement strand
CACACACACATGCAGACAGACAGACACGCAAGGATGGATGCAGCTTGGAGCCAAACACGAAGACATGGGCGTAGTCATATGTTCACCACACGACCAATCACCGTACAGTCCGCATATACCTAATTAAAGCTCATGTGCATGTCAGACACACACACACACACATACACACACACACACACACACACATAGTGGATAAATCAGAACCATATGGGATGTTGTCGACAGGAATTCATTACAAGGTGTCATGACATATGAATACACGTTACCAACGTAAAGCCAATTGTATACGCATGTGTGTGTGTGTGTGTGTGTGTGTGCGCGTGTGTGTGTTATTACGTGTTGCTGCATCGTCAGCAAATGGGAATGGCCACATGTACACGAAGAATGTTGTTCAAAGACAAAATTTGACTGGAGACGAACATTTTCAATCAGAATTTACCGAAATAAAAATAAATTGACAAATAAAAAACAAGGATTCAATTATTAAAACTTATAGGCAGCACACGCATACAAGCGCAATGATATTAATAAGCTATACAGATCAATAAAAATGAGCCACCCAATTATAAAAAGATATTTCAGTTGATAAAATATTTTTTTTGCTATACCTCAAGAATGCGATATATGTTTACGAAATTAAATTGAAATGTATTACAATCTTCAAATTAAAAAAAAATAAAAACAAAAACTCTTCTACAAAGTCTTTTTTAATTAGAGATTTTTCAACAGCACTTTTGCTTAAAAATCCAGAAAATTATACGAAAGTGACACGCTATAATGAAAATACAAATACAACGCACACACACACACACACACGGAAAGCCAGCTCAGCGGGTATACGCTGTCAGCGACAGCCACCACTATTACTCGCGTGTCCATCTCAATTGTATTCATGGTATTCATGAGTACCCGCGGGGGTCCCACTTGTAACCGTCTCTATGTGATTTACGTACAGCCAACTTCCAACCGGTTACAACAACGCTAGTGTTTATGAGGGGTGTCTGTGAGCGTGTGTGTGTGTGTGTGTGTGTGTGTGTGTGTGTGTGTGTGTGCGTGGGTGTAAGATTTTGTCCGAGCGCATAATGCACCCTCAAGATGTAATCAGCTTCTAGCTTGTCTCATGCAATTAAATAAAACAAATATAAAACACATTTAATGAAAGTACTTTTCGTAAAAGATTCAATATCTATAGAAATGCTCAAATTTTTATGGCATATTAATATTTGTATTGTTTTTATTGTGTAATATTCATGTAAGCTACATGTTGCGCGACATCTGAGCTAAATTTTTATTAATAAGAATGACTTGATTAAGACTTGACTAGAACATGTTTATTGTGTAATTGTGTTATTGTGTAATGTTTCGAAAGACAATCGCTCCTTGATGTAATGCTGTGTCAATGGTGTGCATGAACAAATGAAATTATAATATAGAAAATTGACTGAAAATGGAAAAATATAGACATATGAATGATGAATACATGAAATTAAACCGAAAATCGGTTTAATTTCATTTTCATTTTCCATTTCCATTTCCATTTTCCATTTCCATTTCCATTTAATTTAATTTCAGAAACCGAAAAAAAAAAATGAAAATCGACCGAAAAGATGTAAAAGGAGAAATCAATGCGATATAATATAATTGAAAATGTCTTCATAAAACGCTTCTTTGGCTCAAATGAACGTTGTTCTACAGTACAAAATTTGCTCACACAGCAGTTTTTCAACGCAATGAAAGTTGAATGTCTTTTCGTTTTGTCAGCTGAGTCGCCAATCAATATGGGAAAAAGAATAAGGAAAAAGTACGGTGACGAGAGAGAGAGATAGGATGAGAAAACAGAGGTTATGTTGGTGCTGACTGTGCGAATATTACTGTCCAGCTTAATAATAGCTTGTCGCTAATTATGTAATTACACGCACGCGATGCTGTGCGCGGCATGGGCTGTAGCAGGGTGGTGTATGATAGCTGAACAGCATACCACATCACCCAAACACCTCGGCAATCCCCAAACACAACCACAATCCCCTTTATGGTCGCCGGCTGTCGGTGGGGAAACACTCACTCACACGCGCGCCCATAAGAGTACAAAGACCTCGTTCCACACCCATACACACACACGCACACGCACATATGTGAGTAGCTACATTGGTAGGAAACGCATCCACACACACATAGAACGATTTGTATGTAGACAAGCGGTCTGCCCAGCTGTCAACAGTTAAGCCAGGCAAAGTCATAGTGGTGCCGTGACCCGGATGAGACCATAAAATTCACGCCAAATGTCGACACATCACACTTTAACACTCTGCTAAATGTATGTGTGTGTGTCTGTGTCTAGATGCATATGCATGTACGTATCTGCATGTGTGTGTGTGTGTTTATGTCCTGCAAAAAATTGCTCTTGCGAAAAACGTATGCGAAAAAACGTAGATGCAATGGGACACTGCAAAAACAAATGTAAATTTACACATTTGCTCATATTGACGGGTATTTTTTTTAAAGAACAAAAACATAATTGGAGACATGACGATTGGGATAGCACACAACAATCTCTAGCAATAGAGAATACATCACTCAAACAACATCACCAACTGGCATAATAGCCACATCTGTATGCGACTCGGTTTCTCATACATTGCGGCGTTATAGCACAATAACCACACACAAAAGACCCACAGCATATTTCTGCGATATGGATGGGATATGCTGACATAAGCGCATACTTACACATGCATACATAAGGACAGTGATTTTTCATACAGTGATATGCTAGACTCAACAAATCACAAGACACCATGTACATTTTGAAGGAAGATTACACATTTGCATATATCAAATAACTAACTAGTAACTAACTAGCAGTAACTAACTAGTCTTAGTAACTATTTTGTTTATAGTTATTGTTTTATATTCCTCTTTACGAACACCTTTTTAGGAGTTTTTTATATTTGTCATTTGACCCTACCACTCGTTGCCTTAGCGCCTTTGCTACTGTTTAATTGTTATTAGTTGATTTTGTGTTTATCACTGCATTTTGTTCTCGTTGTGTTTGAATAGCTTTGTGAACTGTGTTCACTTAAGTATTTCGTCGTTTTAAACTGTTTTGTCGTGCATGTGATATATATGCGCTATAGCAGATACATGTTGCTATTTTTAAGATTGATTTTTCTTCGTTGGGATAACTCTTGTTTGAAGAGTTCTTATCACTCATAAGTCTTAATTGAAGGATTCACCGATGTTATACAACTGAAATACACTTCCTATAGTTGTTTTAAAAGAACGTAAAATAACTCATATGCTAAATCAGGAATTCTTGAATTTTTCAGTGTTCGCGCCCTTATCAAGCCAGCTGTCTCGATTCTTGCTAGTAATATATAAAAACTACAAACGACGTAATAACAAAAAACTTTTTATTTCATTTTCATTCGTACAGCTTACAGTTCCTTCAAAAAGGATTTAGCAAAAGTTTTTTTTCCAGTAAATAATATAAAACTAGGTGAGCCATATATTTTGTTTAATTTTCCGCAGGATCACTCGCTCGTGCTTAATTATTCCACAATAACAAAACAAAATTTACTTTAAAATATTATACAGAAAATACAGAAAATATTAGCCCATTTATTGTCTACACTTAGAGAGAATGTTGGTTGCATACACACAATGGCTCATTGAAATGTTTCATTCATTGACACGTCGCTACTCAACCCCTGGCCACTATTTGCAAATCACATACACACAAACAAACAAACACAAACACACACACACACACACACACACACACACACACATGCGTATAGGATGAAGAAGCACTAAAGTCAAGCGTGTGCGTCAGATATGCACATAATGGGCTCTAATTAACTGTTTGCTGTTAATTCACTGTATCTCGTTTATGCACACTCACTCACTCACACTCATACACACACGTACATACACACTCACACACACACACACACACTCACACATACATACACACATTTATTTGAATTATGATAGAAATTAAATAAAGATTAATTATATTTTCAGTTAAAATATATTATGATATATATATATATATATATATATATATATATACTGAAAAGACATGGCTTCGACAGTGTTCGTACTGAATTAACTGAAGAAAGGGCAACACGAAAAATATGACCGCCATACCTATCACTTATGTTTTCTGCTCTTATATAACATACGTCAAAAAGCTCAAATATACATATGTGTCTGCCCGTGTGTGTGTGTGTGTGTGTGTGTGTGTGTGTGTGTGTGTGTGTCACACACATGTTTGTGTTGATGTATGCGCTCGCGATGTAAACAGACTTGCTAATTGAACACGGCGAAAATGAGCTCACGATAAGCAGCAGAGAGTTTGAGAGTTTGAGAGAGAGTTTGAGAGAAGGCAAATTGCATGAAACAACGAGAGAATAGCCGAAACTCAGAGGACAAAACAACAAACACATACACAAACACACACGCACACACATACATATACAAACCGCGGTATTACGGCTATTAATCAGATTAGACGAGAGAAACAATTTGTGTCTATGTATGCTTGTTTGTATGCTGTTGTGTGTGTGCGTGTGAGTGTGAGTGTGAGTAGTTTCTGAGTAGACGCCGCTCAGCAATCATAGAATAATTATGTGATGATGTGTCAAAACAGAACGTATAAGATTGATAATATTTACAAAACAATATTCGATATTATCAATATTACAAACAAAATTTAACAACTCAGAACGTTTCGATTCGGTAGCGTTGGAATAATTGTTGAAAATATGCAAATTAGCAGCAAATGCCGACTGTCACAGCTTCTACATCGATCATAGTGCAAGAAGGGCGGTAATTTTGTTTGGTGACGATATATGCAACGACATTGAAATGAATATCCAAAAACAGTGTATTTTTTTGCAAAACGGATAAAATTTCCGGCGGGTTAAGTTTAATCCAAACATTTACACTGATTAAAAATTTGTATTATCAAGGCTAGTTGTGATTCCGCTTACCTTTGTATTTCATTTTCTGTCAGTCTTCATTTTCATATTGCTCTTTTATCTATCTATCTCTTTCTTTGTTTGTTGGTAATCAAGAGCAATGACATTGTAGTAATGTAATGCACAGTGTTCGTCTCCAGTTGCCCTAGTTCTGGAGTACTTCAGTTCTCTAAGTCAACGTGTGTAGACGCTAATAAGGCAAACGCGCACATATTATGTAACAAACACACAAACACACATACACACACAGCAAAAATCAAACTGATATATAATGACACTGATACACACACACACACATACAACATACAAGCATACAAACGTTTGACCGTGTCACGTGACCTCTGACGTCACGCGACCTCTGACGTCACGCGACCTCTGACGTCACGCGACCTCTGACGTCACGCGACCTATGAGCACGTTCGCTTGCACGTGTGCTTCTTAACAGAGGCAGATGCGTACTCAGGGATTTCGCACATGCACGCGCATAACAACATTCTTCCCCGTTTACCTTGCTAATTGACAAGAATAATAGTAATTACAGTAATATTGTTAATATTAACAATAATTATACACAATATTAATAATAATACTTATGGTAATTTGTTTTTTCTTCTGGTTGAAAAGCAAAGTCCATACTGCATTATGGTTTCCACAATAGTTTTTCTTTGTTGAAAATATCTGTTGTACTTGCTTAGAACAGTACAGTACATCCCAGCGCCCAGATTAACCGAGAGAAATTGAGCAACAGGGAAGAATAATTGTTCTCTAACAAATATTAATCTTGATTTTACGCTGTTCAGGCAACAACCTCGAAACAAAAACTGCCCAACAAAAAAACAGGAAGGTAAACTTTGGAATCTATTGACCCAACATTCAGTAACGACAACACATACATACATACACATACATACACGCATATATATATCCACACATACACATCCATAAGATCAGTCGCCATATCGAATTAATACAGGAATCACAAGAGATCATAACAATATGTACATATCACACAGAAATACACAAATTAACATATGTATATACATTTATGTAGATAAGGTATCAGAGCAGACCGTTTTGCAAATTTAATTAAATTAAATTTAGAAATCGTGCAGGAAGAATTGTACATAGATGAAAACAATATATACAATGGTAAATGATTGAATTATACAAACAAACGGAGTAGGAGGCATATTGACTGAGTACTGGTAAACACGATACGTGTATTCAGTTGGATTTTTTACTCAGAATACATTGCCCAATACCAATCTGCTTGAAATTAGAGCAAATATAACGAATTAGTCGTGTTTAGTAGAACATTGAATAGGATTCGATGTATGGACGACAATTTCATGGAGTTAATACACAAATGTTCCAGAATACCTCGATGACTATATGGCATACGACCCAGATGTATAACCAGCTTGTATGTCACATGCCTAGAGAATATGCTGGCAATTATATACATACATACATACACTACAAATATGCACACACACATACATACACATACACATATATACCTCGAATATTTGAACGTTGTACATTGCGCCCAGAAACACAGATACTTTCAAAATCAGTGATCAACCACTGGAATCAATCAATACATTATACACACATTTATATAAGTTATCCCCATGCACACACACGCACACACACGCAGATAAAGGCCAGAAAAGAGGAAGTGTTTGAGACGTTGTACGTGAAAAATGAAAAATATTAACAGAATGAAAATTTTACCATAAAAACAAAAAATTTAAGAAACGTGAGCAAATTTTCGATGAAATTACTACATGGAGGTTTCGTTGACCAAAAGTCACGCAATAGAACTTGCAAATTCTGTGCAATCTACTTCCCAACAGCGATAAGAATTTGCAAATTAGTTTTTTACCCACTTCGAACCGGAAATTGACTTCATTTTTCCGGAACGTCGCAAAATTCGGATAAGCCCATCTATTCCAAGGTGATGTAAGTGAAGTACGTCCTTTAGCACACCCAAACGTTGTTCAAGAATATGAATTTAATAGATCTACATAACAAACACCACGGAAAAAAACACCAGTTAAGAAAAGCACATATAAAAAACAAACAACTTTTTTATCACTTCGCAGTAGACATTTTATCAGACTTGGACATTTTTCCAGTGGATATTGCAAGAAAATATAAAACAAATCAACGCCAGCAGCTCATGACAATCACGTGCTTGCAATGCGAATTGTCATCTAGTTGCAGTGGATGACTTGGATCGGTGAAGTGTCTTTTTCTTCCCCCAACCCATCTAATCGTACATCTTCAGGTTACTTTGGTGCTCAGCAGCGGACGCAAGACCTACGAATCAACAGCCGCTGCCGGAAGCGTGGTGGACAGTGGAGGAGTGGTGTTGTTGTGGGTGAGACGAGTCTGCTTGAGCAGACGGCGCAGGTAATCCAACACCCGGTCGACGGAAGGTCTTCGAGCCGGCTCATAGTTCCAGCAGAACGACATCAGAGAGTACCTGCACACCGACACACTGCGGTCAGCCCAGTACACGAGAACTTCCAAGACAACCATCTCTAAAACATCACATCCAAGACAGTTTTGGACAACCATCTCTACAAAATCACATCTAAGACAGTTTTGGACAATCATCTTTACAAAATCACATCCAAGACAGTTTTGGGAAACCATATCTACAACCTCACATCTAAGACAGTTTTGGACAATCATCTTTACAAAATCACATCCAAGACAGTTTTGGACAACCATCTCTACAACCTCACATCTAAGACAGTTTTGGACAATCATCTTTACAACATCACACCCAAGATAGTTTTGGACAACCATCTCTACAACCTCACATCTAAGACAGTTTTGGACAACCATCTTTGTATTAGCCACTCTTTTAGTCCAGCATCTTTCACTGGTTACATATAAATACATAGTACTTATTGGCCAATAAGTTCTTCTTGGTCATACACGCATACAACTAATGTACAGATGAATACATTATGTGTGTGTGTGTGTGTGTGTGTGTGTGTGTGTGTGTGTGTGTGTGTGTGTGTGTGTGTGTGTGTGTGTGTGTGTGTGTGTGTGTGTGAGCTGACATGGCCGTGGTACAGTTGAGAGGCTGGTTGAGTCTGTATCCTTGTCGCAGGGTTTCGTCCAGCTGATCGACACTGATGCCCGCGTAGGGCTCCACCACTGCCAGAGTGGTCATCTCCCAGAGCAGAACACCGAACGACCACTGACACGCACACACACACACGCACACACACACACACACACACGCACATACAATGCGGAAACTAATAGTGTCAGTGATTAGGTCCAAACTTGAATATGTTGTAGTGGTTTGGTGTCCCCACGAGAAGCGTTTGGTGAAAAAGTCGAAAATTGGTCCCAGAACGAAGAATCCCCAATTATGAGGACAGGCTAAATGCGTTGAAATTGCCGACGTTGGAAGACAGAAGGACACGGGGTGATCTTATTCATATTTTCAGGAAGATGACAGAAATCACAGCTCAGGAGGAAATTGGACTGATAAAGCAGAATGAAGGAAGGGGGCACGGCAAGAAACTCAGAAAACCTCGGTGCAAAAAAGACTTAAAGAAATACAGTTTTCCGTTCAGGCGAATTGACGTTTGGAATAAATTACACAAGACTATCGTAGAGGCCAAAACTATAGGAGAGTTCAAACATAAACTGAATACTCAGTGGGAAAGAGACAGGACAGTGCGAGCGTAAGCTCATTTCCTCTACCACAACTAGGTGAGCACACGCACTTGATTGAAGCAGTAAATAATAACAGAGAAACCTTGCAAGAAGTCCGCAATATTTCAATCACTCTCATTGGACGCTGTGAAAAGTTCAACCACGAGAGGAAGTCCTAGCTGTGTGAGTACTCCAAGCAGAACTTACTTAAATTTCAGAATATCTTCCAATAGAGAAAGAAGTATGTGAGTAGAGTCTGGGCATGTTCCTTGTCGAGGAAACATCGAGAAAAATGTCTGTACAACTAGGAAATGATAAAACGCATTGTTCCAATCACCTTTCCACGGAGATAAAACAAGGTGAATAGTTGTCGCACGCACGAACAGTGCGCAGAATGCCAAGTATGAGCAGCACCGTTGTGATGGGCATGTTTGAGGGCACATCGGGAATTTCATGGCCAAATAAAGCCGTCTTCAGTGTGTGGAAGTGTCGCAGGCACACACAAGCGCGTAGAACGTGTCGGGGACGTAATCTCGACACCTCATCTCGACAGCTCGCAGACGACGAGAAGAAGCGGCAGAGGAATGGGAGCAAGGAAGACGAGGGGAGAACGATCAGGAAGAGGGGCAGGTGCGAAATACTCACACGTCCATCGCGAGACACACCTGGTCGCAATTTACCTGTCACGTCTCATGTTTCACACACACGCAGATGCACACAAGCACATTTGAGCATGTCAGGCGGGTGCGTTACAGCAGATACGGACACAGAACATCGGGAAATGTCCACCAAAGTCCGTCATAAGGCAGGTTTGAGGTGGACAATTTGACAGCTCATATGACGGCCAACAGAGACAGAACGCTAATGGTTTCAGGACATGGACAAGGTTGCTCCGCGTCCCAAACACGCTAACGATGGACAACAAAACGAAAATATCACGACAGGTGAAAAAAGTCAGGCGGAAAAACATTATGGAAAACAAACAGAAGGAAAACAAGGAAAATAAAATAAAAAAACATATTAATTTTAAAATATTGTATCCATAAATATACATTTTAATTATTTAAATTATTACAATTATTGTACTCATAGCTGTTGATCATAATTCATATATTCAGGGTCATTTCATTGTTCAATTATACGCATGTGACTGTTTATGTGTGTCTGTATGTATGTGAGATAAGCAGAGTTTAGAACGAGTTTGTATGTCTAGCGTGATTGTGTGTGTGTGTGTGTGTGTGTGTGTGTGTGTGTGTGTGTGTGTGTGTGTGTGTGTGTGCGTGTGTGTATGCAGCTGTATACGCACCAATGACATAATTCTCGCCGAATATGCGACGTTAATTGAGATATAATCGGCATTTATACGCAGTCATATACAACACAGGCCCGACAACGCTGCTGGGCCAATGAGATGAGTCTATCATGTACAGCATTAATAACGAGACACCATTTCGACTGCCGTCAGAAATTTCCGCCAAAAATACGACCAACATTTGTGCCTGTCTTAAATTTCCGCTGATCACGTGTGTGTGTATGTGTGTGTGTGTGTGTAAACTGGCAGCCCAATTGGCTGCGCGTGCTCGTTTGGCAACCCTAAATTGGTGAGTTCCTGTTGTAAACAGACGCCGTTGATACGAATGTGTGTTTGTGTGTTTGTGACACGCGCCTTGCCAAAATTGATCAACGCTGCAATATATAACGCTCGGTTGGTCATATTGCAAATTGCAAGTGTCCATTTCTATAATTGATGTGGACTATATTTTTGATGTGGATTAAAATTTACGCCAATCGTTGTATGGTTATTACGGATTACGGATACAAATTGAGTGTGCTATCCTATTTTATTCGATAATAGAATACGTAGGCAAAATAAACAATATGAACTATAATGACTATAATAAAATATTACTTGTTGATTGGAAAAAAACGTTATAGCCCAAGTGACTACAATTTCTTATGCTCATAGAAAATGATCGATAGAAAAAAGCCTCTTGATTTCCTATGGGAGAATATTAAGTTTGGGTTTTTCAAGTGAATTTCGGTGAATTGCGTTCGGATTCTGTTTGTTATGGCTGCATTCTGTTGATTTTTGTTTTTATTTTTTCCAAAAAGATTTTGTCAATATTTCATAAGGCAAATTTCGCCTCAGTCATCTACAGTTACCAGAAGTAACTCTGATCGATACTCATTACTGACAGTATGACTTAATACTGACAACATGACTTAATAGTGACAACATAGCTTATTACTGACACCATTAATTATTACTAACAACATGACTGAATACTCACACCATGCGTTATTACTGACAACATTACTTATTACTGACAACATTACTTATTACTGACAACATGACTTATTACTGACACCATGAATTATTACTGACAGCATGACTGAATACTCACACCATGCGTTATTACTGACAACATTACTTACTACTGACAACATGACTTATTACTGACAGTATGACTTAATACTGACAACATAGCTTATTACTGACACCATGAATTATTACTGACAACATGACTTACTACTGACACCATGACTGATTACTCACAACATGACTTAATACTGACAACATAGCTTATTACTGACACCATGACTTATTGCTGACAACATGACTGATTACTCACACCATGCGTTATTACTGACAACATTACTTATTACTGACACCATGACTTATTGCTGACACCAAGACTTATTACTGATACCATGAGTAATTGTGGTCGGTGACTCACCACGTCAGTCATGTCAGAGTAGACGTGACCCACAAGTACCTCGGGTGGCAGCCATTTTGCAGGTCGGTCAAGCGTGTGACCTTTGACCTGGCTGTAGTCCTCGGAGAAGAGGTCACGTGACAGTGCATTATCGGTCAACTTCACATGCAGACTCTCATCCAAGCTGATACACACACACACACACACACACACACACACACACACACACACACACACACACACACACACACACACACACACATTAATGTACACCCGCAGTTTCGAGCGAAAAAGAGTGAAAACTTTTTTTATATAAAACAGCTCACTCAATACTTGCATACATTGTTTGAATTAGGTTGAATTTTTAGCAAAATATAAACTTGGAAATGGAAATTGTTCTATTCTGGTCTCCAATAATCTTACGGCCTGAGAAATATTTTATTCACAACAATATTGGCATACGGTATTATGGGCAAACTCATGAATAGAAGACTGGATTCGTTCTCGAAGCCTGCCGCTACATTTCTGGTGCTAATTTTGAGAGCTTGTTCCATTTCTGCTCTGCAGTTTCTGTGCCAATAGAAAAGCGCATTGTGTTTGCTCACGTATGCGTGTCTGTGTGTGTGCGTGTGTGTGTGTCTGTGTGAGTATGAATCTATGCGAATTTCTCCATATGCGTCGAAGGCTGGTTGTGTTTAGTATGCGAACAGCGTGCAAGTGTATGAATGCCTGTCTGATGGACGAAGCAGAAAACAAAATGACACAGACATCATCAAGAATTCCAGCAATTCACTGGAACTTCGCAGTCAATGTGTGTGTGTGTGTGTGTGTGTGTGTGTGTGTGTGTGTGTGTGTATGTGTGTCAAATCACTGATTTGAACGCAATTAGCTAGTAATGATTAGCTGGGAACAGCACTGAAGCTCTGATTGTAAATTAGCAGAAACTTCGCTAAAAATGAATGACGAATTTGCGAACTTATTCTCTAATACACGCACAAAATGAACAACTAAAAACATAATGCAGACTTTAAATATATATATGCTTAAATATATGTTTTGACAGTGTGAATTTTTTGCCAATCGTTTTTGGAACTCTTTTTTTCGAAATCGTGTAATCGTTTCATTTAGAGGAAACACTTTGCTTGTGGATAATACATCCTAAATTTATACATTATACGAAATATACAATATACATTGATACGAAATTGATGCTTGTCCTCATAAAATATAGCTGAATACAATTACATAATTTGTTTTTTCAGTAGTGCTATATATAGAAGACCTATGAAACTACGAGTTTTTCTTTTTAGAAAAATTAGTGAATGTTAACAATGAAAATTATTTTTTCAAGACATTCTGAGAAGAAACAAAACTCAAAAACATTACATATAAGCTCCTGTTAGCAGTTTTTATATATATTGAAAAGGTCAAAATTGGTTATATTGCATTATCCCAGTGTCTATGGGGTTGACGCTAAATGTGTAAGGATTCAAAAACATTAGATTGAGAAAATTTGATTTAACGAATTTCTTTCAGTCCCTCGCCTCCTGCAAAGGCAGCACATTACATTAGAACACTAAACCTAACCTAACCTAAAATCTATGAAAAATATAGAAAGGTTTTTGTGCGTTTTTTAAGCGATTTTATATAAATTAGCTCAATTTAATGTTCTTGAAACCTTACACATTTAGCCTAGACCTGTCTATGGGGCGGAAAATGGCGCCATTTCCTCAGCGGCTCATACCAGCAATTCCTGGCGGCCACATCCCCGTGGAAAATGCCCTGCTGATGAAGGTAGGACAGCGCCTGACAAACTTGCTCGGCCATCTCTATGATGTCACAAGCCGTCACTTGATTGCAACATCCACTTCGACTGCCGTACGCACAACTCTGCAAATACCTACACACACACACACACACACACACACATATTGCATTACATTGCATTAGGTAGATAGGTAGATAAGTAGGCAGGCACTAGGATATTTATATAGCGCCCCCACGCCTAGATAAGGGGTCGGCAAACCCAAAATGGCAGCCCCAAGAGCCCTATTGGACTAAAAAAGCAAAAAATAAATATGTTTGGAGCCGTAAAAAATTGAAAGTCTTATAAAAGTCATATAATGAAGGCAACATATGCTCTATGTATCTATATTAGCCTACTACCAGAATGACTCAGTTGGCTACAAATACATAATGAGTCTTCATGATTGAATTTTTACATTTTGAAACATTTTTGAAAAAGTTCCACGGAGTCACTAGGCAGCCCTAAAGAGCCACGGGCTTCCGACACCCGACCTAGAGGTTATATAGGGCGCACACACACACACGCACACACAGGCACGCACACACAGGCACGCATGTTTAGTAAAGCTTGCATATGTGTGATAGCCCGCTAGTATGTTGTAAGAATATGAATGTGCATTTTGAAATTTCCACCCAGAAAAATCCCAAACCGAAAGTTATTGAATAAGATTGAAAGTTATCGAATACACCCTCAAAATCAAATCTTGTTAAAAGAAACATTACAACCTTTATAGATATATAATTTAAAAAACATCCGACGAATAATAACATATCTACAAATCTAATAAAAACACACAACTTAAAATTCATCATGCTTGATTGGCATACGCACATTCACACTCACACACATACACATACACATACACACACACACACATACACACACGCACGTTATCAGCGGGTGTCAATCACAGTAGGGTAAGTATGTGCGTATGTGTGTATGTATGCGTATGCGTCGGCAAATGCACGGGTTATGCACGGCGCATACCACGCGCTGGTATGAAAATCGATTTGCACAGACACACACACACACACACACACACGTATGAATACAACTCATGCAGATATGAAACCGTTGCTAATGCATATGTTCTCGGAAGATGCGAAAGTAAGTAGGAAGTATTTGCAATGTGCTGACATCAACAGAAACGGATTTGCAATCTAATGAACTGTGTGTGTGTATGTGTGTGTGTGTGTGTATGTGTGTGTGTGTGTGTGTGTGGAAAAATTGGCAGTGTGTTAGCAACGTGCAGTGTGATAATGTGATTTGCTAGACCTTCACTGAAATGTCACGTGTGTGTGTAGGCGTGCGTTGCAATCGCAAATGCAAGGCTGTTGCATTTCTCCCCCTCCCCCAAAATAACTTCACTTTAGAATGATGACTGATCGAGAAATATTTTAGCGCTATAGAAAGTTATTTCACAAATTTATAAACTTTGTAAAATACTAAATGATATTGCAAAATGATTTTCGAAAGTGTTTTTATTTAAATTCTAAATGATCGATACAGTGGAATCACTGGTGTAAATATTTACTGTGAAATACTTATTTAATAATTAACTGGTTTCAGATGTGTTGTATTCTATAGACCAGTATATAAAAGTTTAGTGAGGTATATTTTTGTGAAATTGTAAAATAGAATTATGGTGTCCAGGGACTAGAGGCTTTATATTCCACTTTTGTGTGACAAGTCATAAAGTCACACACACACACACACACACACACACACACACACACACACACACATACAAATTAAGAAGAACATACACACTAACACAAACAGACAAAAACACAAGCAAACACAGCAA
>OU696579.1:7100662-7153162 GCA_916048095.2 Sacculina carcini | reverse complement strand
GTAACAAAAGGTAACCTGACGATAAAAAAGTAACCTAAAAGCAAAAAAAGTAACCTAACGATGAAAAAGTAACTTTTGGTAACCTAATAACTTTTTAAATAATTATCGTACACAACTTTTTCATGCAGTTTTAGGTAGCTTATGAAAAAGTGACCTTTAGGTGAAAAAGTAACTTTATTAACTTTTGGCAGCCCTACTTATATCTCTGGAACCATAAGTTTGATTAACATGCATTTTTTTTGGGTAGCCTCATCCTCTCTGCCGCAGATGAGATTAAACCGAATCATGTCAGTGCCCACTGTGGCACGTGGCACGTCCCAAATGCACTCCTACTTTTTCGAAAAACACTTTTTACCCGTTTTTCAGAGGCTTATATCTCTGGAACCATAAGTCCGATTAACATGTTTTTTTTTGTTGGGTAGCCCAATCCTTCTTGCCGTGAATGAGACCATGCCAAATCATGTCAGTCCTCAGCGTGGCACGTGGCACTTGCCATATGCCCTCTTATAATTTAGCAGAAAACTTTGCCCATGCACGCAGACAAATGCATTTACGACAAAGTTTGATTACATATGATAGCTTCGCGCTCGCTCGTTCATCGCCGAACACGGCGCCTTACTGGTTACATCAAAGTGAATGTCAAGAGGTTATTAGAAACAAAAATAAACGAATTTGAATTGATAAAAACACACATATCTGTCCAGTTCTGTCCGACCCTTAACTTCCCACTTGGCAGCTCTTCCATTCGCCACCGATG
Source organism: Sacculina carcini (assembly GCA_916048095.2). Classification (NCBI taxonomy): domain Eukaryota; kingdom Metazoa; phylum Arthropoda; class Thecostraca; family Sacculinidae; genus Sacculina; species Sacculina carcini. Next base: position 7,152,405 of record OU696579.1, on the reverse strand, counting down.
GGGAAAAAGTGTCCTTTTTAAGTGACATTGATTAACAGGGTCAGTCGTAAATTCGAATACAAAATATCGCTGTTGATCAACTACTTTTTTTTGGCTTCCGAAAATATATGAAAATATGATGTTTACAGGTGTTTATAAATATAGATGTTTATTAGCAAGTAATTTTATACATTTAAAATAAATAAATTATTGAATAGATTTGTTAGATTGTTAGATTTTAATAGATTTGTTATAAATATATATATAATTATGTTGTGGGTGTTTATGATCAATTTTATTTTCCGTTTCATTATATTTTAAATTTGTTTTTCTTTTCTTTTTTAAATTTAAATTTATTTCTATATGTTGATTATCGAGATGCATGGATATTGCATTCAAGCAGTATATAACGTACAACGCTCCTCCCATACCACTTTTATTATTGATTTTAATACAAATATTAATGATAACATTTATCAGCGTGTACTGGATTTTTTTCTAATATTTAGTACAACACAGCTACGTATAGCAAAATACTATGACATATTAATACATCCATAAATGTTCAAACTTCATTGACACGTCGATGGTATTCACAGTTACACATAGCCCAAGACAAATGGTATGTTTGTTTGAAACAATAGAGGTCACGTGACTGGTGCGAACAATGCGCTATCGAATCACGGGACACCCGCAACGTGACGGCCGAACAAAAGGCTATTGGTCACGTGATATGGATCGATTTCAAGAGAGGAGAGAGATACAATTGTTTGATCTGATAGCGGTTTTCCAGTTGACACGTCGACTTGGGTGAAATGATAGACAAAACTGTGGAGATATTATTCTGAATATACTTCAAGCCTACAACGAAAAATAAAACGAAAATACGAAAATATAACACAAAATAGTAAAAATAAACATTAGATGAAGATCTATACATTGTTTATATTGACAAATGCAAACCTTAATACGCTAAGATTATTATAAGAATACGCTTTCAATAGACTTTCGTATAATGTGAATTAATATCGCCGAAATGATGTCAAAAAACAGCTGAATTTCTAACAAACTTTGACCAACTAATCTGTGTCAACAAAAAACATAGTAAAAATATATTTGGCGCTGAAGTTTGGCAATATTTCGCACACCCTTTGACGTGCTATCGCTCATCTAAAATTCACACACACACACACACACACACACACACACACACACACACACACACACACACACACACACACACACACACACACACACACACACACACACACACACACTTAAAAGTCTGAAAAGTCTCTATATTCAGTAGGTAAATATAAGTGATAAAAAACTTGGAGAGTTCCGTACTTATTCACGCCAAGCCCTGAGAGTGTGCTGAAAGTCCTTTTGTACCAACTTTGCATGGTACCGCTGTATTTATTGCGGTAAAAGTTGGGTTCAGACTTTGCGATTCAATATTGGCGATGAAAATTGATGTTGATGGGAAATGTCATTTGGCATTTTACGGCGGCATAAGTCCTATTCAACGTCTATCCGATGGAACATGCCGGATTTATGATGTTTCTACATATTTGCATCTGATTTTGTTGAAATATTTGTGAGAAATTCTGGTGAGGGTATTCATTTACTTCAAGAGATGAACTTTTAACATCACAGAAAACATCGCGCTCTGCATAGATTGAAAATTCGCCAGCTTTTTCAACAGCCGAAAAAGCGTGCAAGCGGCAGTTAGGATGCCCACGACAAACTTCTTGGTCTATGATAAACAAACTTTGACGTCCAACTTTCACAGCTGTGCCTGTCTTAAATACAAGATATATGAACATCACATGCGCACAAAAAGCGGATGTGCCTGCCTGTATGCGTTCACGACAGACAAACACACATGCATAGATAAATATTCTTGATTTTACGGTGCTGAATTGAAACTAAGGACAAAACTAACTAAGGACTCCCTTCTTGTTCGGTTTTTGAAGGTGGACTGTATATGCTGCCGCTGTTGTATAAAGAGGAAGACACAAAAAGCAAAGAAAACACCATTGAAAATAATCAAAATCGACCAGTAAAACTGACCGGTGAGAGATTTGACTAGCACGCGCTCCTTGTCGCTGAAAGGCTGATCAGTTGTCACCCAGCCGCTCCAGACACATGCCTCACCAGCGCGAGCTACGCATCGCTCTAACTGTACCCTCCTTCGATCAACCATCAACTCGCACATCTGCTGGTGCTGATGATTGTGGCTGTGAACGGGCTCGACGGTGCCGGCTTGGCATGGAGCCAGACTCAGAGGAGTGGTCACCGTGGACTGGCTACTGGATGAAGGTAGCGTGGCCCGAGGACGCAGAGAAGCGTACTGATGCAGCGAATGCAGTGACTGGCAAGAGTACAACGACGCAAACGTCATCGAAGAGCACTGCTGCTGATGATGTTGAAGATGTTGTGGCTGATGCTGCATCGGAGATGAGTAGACCTCGCAGGACGCACTGACACACACACACACACACACAGTCAGATGAGAAGATAAATCAGTGACCCGTAAACGTTTCTCTCTTATTCCCAATTTCTTAATCAACCAGTCCATAATTTTCGACAAGCAGCGCTGAGAAATATAACAAAATCAGCTGTTACAAAAATTGAATGTCAGGAAGTGACTGGAAACAACAAATATATGAATTTGGATTTATAAAACATACATTTGTTCTTGCGGCCAGCCTTTGACTCCCCACTTGGCATCCCCTCTATTCCCCACCAGTGCGGCGTTCAGAATCTCAACAATATAGAAGATCTAGACAACCATACAGTTCTGGATCTTGTTGAACAAACCAAACATAAATTCAATAGAAACACGTCCATTGACTCACACCCTTTCCAGAAGAAACAATAAAGACCAAATCACAACGAAATGACAATAATCTTCCTGAAGCTCTGTCTACCTCAATTTCCCGACCATGGTTTACTGATTCCTGGGACATATTGACGTGGAGGACTTCTACCTTGAGGTCAGAGCCGTTGCGAGGAATTATGGGGCCCTCCCCGAAGGCAGCACTTGGGGTCCCCATTGTGAATAAATCACCAAATAATGAATGCATTTATTAGACATAATCACATAACACGTGAAACAAAGGGGCCCCTCAACATTCAGGGCCCCCCCCCCCCGGCCGGGGGGTATGGGGGCGGTTGCTACGGCTCTGCTTGAGGTCATTTACCCGTAAGTCATCTACCCGGAAGACGCTGACATCCTGAGGTACGCGACCGACCTGTGAGAGCGTTTGCGCAGCACGGCCGCTCTGTGTCTAGTGACCACCACTGCGAGCACCAGCACAATCACTAGCAGCACACCGCAGGAACAGCCCACGGCGATGTAGAAGGCGCCGGTGGCCGCGTCCCTACTCGCCACTCCGCCGGCACCATCAGCGACGCCACCAGTGGCCGCATCGGAAGCGCTAATCCGCTGATCGTGGCTGCGTTGTGGTGGTGACCGCTGCGCAGGTGAAGGCTGCTGGGGAGATGGCGGTGACGAGACCATGTGCGGACTGTCGCGCTGCACGGCGTGGTGGCGCGACTGCTCTCCACCATCAACCAGCGCCGGTGTCGTAGCGGCGTCCTCATCACGACACACACGCCGACGACGGAAGCGCAGCGTGGCGCGGGACTTGGGCAGACGGTGATGCTGATCGCGGGGCAACTGGAAGGTGACTGTTATGACTAGCTGAGCGGTGCCCGAGACTCGAGGACGACACGGAGCCGTCACCACCAGCTGGCCAGGATCTTGTGGCACGCTGCCCGAGGCGGGAACGTTGAAGGTGACTGCTCTCACCACGGCGGCACCCGTCAACTCGCTGGATAACTTGTAACGCACCTGCACGCGCCACCACATCACCGACAATGTCATTGCTCGTGCATATTCGTGTACGACTGCCTCTAGATCAGTGGCTCTTAACCGGGGCTGCTCGCACCACTAGGGGCTACAAGCTTGGAGGAAACTTGGAGGACACTTGGAGGATACTTGAAGGAAACTTGGAGGAAACTTGGAGGAAACTTGGAGGACACTTGAAGGATACTTGAAGGAAACTTGGAGGAAACTTGGAGGAAACTTGAAGGATAATTGAAGGAAATTTGGAGGAAACTTGGAGGACACTTGAAGGAAACTTGGAGGAAACTTGGAGGACACTTGAAGGATACTTGAAGGAAACTTGGAGGAAACTTGGAGGACACTTGAAGGAAACTTGGAGGAAACTTGGAGGAAACTTGGAGGACACTTGGCAGACACTTGGAGGAAGTCTAAGTTGTGTAAAGAAATGTCGAATGAAAGTTCTGTTAATACGTCGTTTGTATTTATATGTTTCTATATCGCTCTCAAGAATTCAGACGTGCGAGGACTGACTGCTCATATGAAAAAGGTTGAGAATCACTGCTCTAGATAATATGGCCCTGATTCAATCGGTGAATTTCTTGGAGTATAATTTTATATTTTGGTGTATAAGTTTCTTGGTGAACTTCCTGTAATTCCTGAAATGCCTGATTTCTTAAAGTAGTTTGATAAAAATATGATATAAATATAAATATTAAAAATACTGATCTAGAAACAAAAATATTAAAAATTTCATAACATTTTTACTACAAATCGAAGGAAGAATATCCCGTAATGAAATAGGACTCAGTAAATAGTAATTTTAATCGTATTGTAAAATGACAAATAAGAAATAATTCAACACTCACTATCACATTGCTTTCTACGCGCTTAAAAGCCGCAAAAGCGTATGTGCGTATAAAACTTGTGTGTGTGTGTGTGTGTGTGTGTGCGTGTGTGTGTGTGTGCGTGTGTGTGTGTGTGTTCAATCAAACACACACACACACACACACACACACACTGCACAGGGCAGGTGTTGGTGAGAAGTGAGAAAAATGACATTATCACACACATACACCCTGACACACCCTGACACACACACACACACACACACACACAGACAGTTTCCAATGCTAGACAATAAGATTCATCCCTACAGCTGATACGCGCATTCCCATGGACCCCCGCAGAGAGCCGCAAAGGCGAAATGAGCTGCCAAGTCAATGGGGGATGAAGCTGTAGGGGATGCCCGGGCGTGGGGGTGTGTGGGCTCATCCAGAGACCAGCCAGGAAAAACAGGGTTACGATCACGGCATGCCAACCGCATATAACCACAGCTGCTACCAAATGACAACGCGCAAATAAACGCTGGTGTATGTCTGTGTGTATATATGTGTTTGTGTATGTATGTGTGTGTGTGTGTGTGTGTTTGTGTGTGTGTGTGTGTGTGTGTAGGATGATCCAGGCAAATATCTTATTGCGTGCATTGTGATCTGTGGCTGGTGGCTAGAATTTGCATATGTACGTGAACAATAGTAGCCAGCTGCCGTGACAAACAAAGCCAAGCAGGATAGATTTGCCCGTTTTTTTTCCCAGAGGTATCCAATGACGAAATTGCGGCAGTGTAAGTCATATGATATTTCCTATAGATTTGTCTCAACTACCGTGTATTTCGGCGTATAAGGCGACCGTCAGATAAGACGAGGTACAAAATTAGAGCAAATTTATATGCATTTATCATATATCGGTTGTATAAGACGACTGCTAAATGACGAAACCATGTTTGTTTGGCATGGGATAATATTAAGGTAGAAAGTGTCATAAAATCCTTTAAAAATGTGGAATATCTAATGCCATGGATGGTAGTGAGGATGATTTATTGTATGGAGGCGAAGATGAAGCTGAAGTCGACTTGCCAGAACCAGAATGGAATCGCTACGATGATGGCATCTGTGATGAATCTCGTGATGTATTCGAAAAACTTTTCGAAACAGACAGTGATGATGGAGATCAATTTGATGGGTTTTAGATATACATATGGAGCAGGTTTGATTTTTGATATTGATGATGTTGTACTGTAATACCTACTCTCATTAAGAAATAAAGGTGTTTGTAATCAACCATTTTTATTTACAACCAAAATGATACTGATTTTTTCATGTAAAATGAAAAATTCTGTACGCAGAATTCAAGGTCTGACTTATATATCGGTTGTATAAGACGACCCATTATTTTTAAGGGTGATTTTTTTACTTCAAGGGTCGTCTTATACGCCGAAATATACGGTATATAGTTGAAATTTTGTAAGAATACATCGTTAATAAGTTAGCACTTTATGATTGAAATACTATTTTTTCACTTCCAAAAAGTGAAATCTATAGAATTATCTATTTGCTTCAGCCCTTCTATGAAAATGTCCAGATTTTGACCATTGAAGCTCATTAAAAAATATGATTGAAATAAACACCACATAGGCATACGCACGCCATATTAGCTCCTATACAATTTGGTTCAATATCTAAATGAGTCCCATAGCAAAACATGTCCATCAAAACACACGGACAAAAAGGATATTTTTGTGCCATCGAAATCACTCATCACACAAAACACCCTTTGACATATACCACCACACACAGACACACACACACACACACGCACACTCCATATGCAAATGCAGACAATGCCTCTCTCAGTCTGTGTGACTTTAATTACACGGCCAATTCGCTCAAGCACTTGTGTGTGTGTGTGTGTGTGTGTGTGTGTGTGTGTGTGTGTGTGTGTGTGTGTGTGTGTGTGTGTGTGTGTGTGTGTGTGTGCAGATTCAATTAGCCACAACAATACAATGTGCAGTTGAGGTTTGGAGTGACAGTAGCTGCAACGTCACGACAATAATCTGTGCAAGTTGTCACTCTCTCTCTGTCCCTCTCTCACTCTCTCTCTCTCTCTGAATTTCTCTGCCACTCACTCACTTTCACACTCTCTGTCTTCCTCTGCCACCCTCTCACGCTCTCTGTCATTCTCTCTCCCTGTCACTCTCTCAGACACACTCTCTCTCACTCTCTGATAATCTATCGCCCTCTCACTCTCTGACACTCTCTCGTACTCTCTGGCACTCTCTCTACTCCTTGTCACTCCCTCATACTCTCTGGCACTCTCTCAACTCCTTGTCACTCTCTCAACTCTCTGTCACTCTCTCAACTCTCTGTCACTCTCTCAACTCTCTGTCACTCCCTCAACTCTCTGTCACTCTATCAAATCTCTGTCACTCTCTCAACTCCTTGTCACTCTCTAAACTCCTTGTCACTCTATCAAATCTCTGTCACTCTCTCAACTCCTTGTCACTCTCTCATACTCTCTGTCACTCTATCAAATCTCTGTCACTCTCTCAACTCCTTGTCACCCTCTCAACTCTCTGTCACTCCTCAGCTCTCTGTCACTCTCTCAACTCTCTGTCACTCTATCAAATCTCTGTCACTCTCTCAACTCTCTGTCACTCCCTCAACTCTCTGTCACTCTCTCAACTCTCTGTCACTCTATCAAATCTCTGTCACTCTCTCTCACTCTCTGATAATCTATCGCCCTCTCACTCTCTAACACTCTCTCATACTCTCTCAACTCCTTGTCACTCTCTCAACTCTCTGTCACTCTCTCAACTCTCTGTCACTCTCTCAACTCTCTGTCACTCTCTCAACTCTCTGTCACTCTATCAAATCTCTGTCGCTCTCACTCTGACACTCTCACATACTCTTTCATCTGACTCTCTCTCTCTCTTCAACTCTCCAACACTCTTCACTTTCACAAGTTTTATTCCATATCTCAGACATTTCCTCACTCTCTGACACTCTCTCATACTCTCTGGCACTCTCTCATTTTCTCTCTGACACACTCTCTTATTTCCTCTCTAACACGCCCACACTCTCTGATAATCTCTCGGACATATTCTACCAGATTACTGCGTATTTTTGTAATGAAAAAAATGTTGCAATTACAAATTTTTGTAATTGTTAAATAATAATGCTGAATATAATAATGCACCAGTTTGCTCCCGAGGCAGTAGCGGCACCAGTATTTTTCCTGCAGGGGGCTAAGGAAGAATATGCAGTGACACGACAAAACATGAGGAACTACACTCGAACTGCTCAGGATTTTTGGTCAGCATTTTTTGGCGAGGCTGGGTTTGACACATTTGGAGGGGGGCTTCAACCTCTCCAAGCCCCACCTTGGCGCCGCCACTGCCCCGAGGTGACCCCAGTTCAGACTTTCTCAAATCCTCAAATAACTTTACCGGTTTTCGCGACGTGCTCTGCCAGTTGAAGTGCAGTTGCGAAATATTGGCCGGAATTGTGATGCTGAAGTTCATGGCGTACTGGTTGACTATGCCCTCCTGGATGTAAAAGATCTCGCTGCGAAGTCCTAAAACACACACACACACACACACACACACATTGAAACACATGAAATATATTTTATAAGTCATTTTGAATCCTAATTAATTAATTGAATCCTAATTACTATGATACACTCTACTTTACATTTTAACCAATCAGTTTAACATAATTAAAGTCATAATATATTACATACAACAACTATAATACTATAGTCAAATATGGGAACACATAAATAATATGGAGGATTGACAATATAATTATATAAGTATTATGTATGAACAGTGTGGGTTGTTCAAAAAGGAAGTGTAGCCGGCAAACTAGCACGTTTTACATTTTTGTTTTCCATTATCATCAACCGGTTAATGATAAGTGAAATTGCCCAATCAAACAGCAAAAGCTGACGCCAAAGTTCAACTGAAACGTGGCACACGAAAATATGGCACATGCAAAATTTGCCAACGAATCGAAAATGTTTGCAGAAACAAAAATGACACCAAATGTACGTGTTGCATATTAACAAGCAAGACAACACAATATTAACCAACTATGAACACTTTCGAGTTGGCTTAACTGTGTGCAAATATTATTTTTTCAATAGTTATGCAAAGAACAACTGCTAGATACTCCACACATGCTTGAAATATTAACGGAGGAAAAAATTCGCCCAAACAACACATTATTAATATGTCATTGAATTTCACCCGAGTAATTTCCAAATAAACCCTACTGAGCTGATGTTGGCTGTGTAGAATTGGCAATGCAGAATGACACGGCATTTTCATACGGCCTTTCAATTTCAACATGCACACCACAACAACTACTTGTGGCACCCGATCGATAGAGAGGAAGCGAACCGAGCCACAAACAACGAACCTCACAAACTCTTTTTCACCAGAGTGGTGGATTCCTCAAACTCTTCATCCTCACGGTCTATCCCGTCTCTTGCTTCTGTCCCTGACTTATGCTTATGTTTGTTCTCTTCCATCCCACAGAAAAGGTGTCATTTGGTGCGCGTCTTTTCGGAGGGCGAACAAAATCAAGAATTCAAGAAATCAAGGATCAAGAATTCAAGAAATCAAGGATCAAGAATTCAAGAAATCAAGAATCAAGAATCAAATCAAATACACATTATTGATTCATCTTCCTGCTTAACGTCGTTCTTTTCCCTGCATCTTCTTGTCCTGGATGTTGTGAAACTACGGCCACACCACTGGTTAACCAGGGACAACGTCTGGGGCAACCACTGGTTCAGTAGGGACAACGTCGGAGCACGCACAACTTTTCCTCCTCTTGCGAACACAAGAAATCGAACAGGTCTGATCTCGTTAGAAAGACGCTCATCTAATTTGCCCGCGATCGTGCCGGGGAGGTGAGTAGCGGTGGTGCATTGTAGCGGTGCATTGTAGCGATCAGCGAGGTGAAATTTAAGAGCAATCAGTGGGCGCGCAAAGGCGAGCCAACAGAATACTGATGTGCAACGGTAGAATTGTTGAGAGGAGTATTAGCAGCTGCGAGCCACAAAATCGGACGAGCAAATTGCCACCAATGGCGGATCTAGAGGGGGCTTCATCCCCCCCAATGTTTTCATCAATTCCTCATAATTAGGTCACTAGAAGATTCACTAACAGAGGCCAAGAAAAAGTATATGTTTGTAGAATTTGTTGATACAAGCATAATCGCAAAGCACATTCGCGTATATTGTGTGTGTGTGTGTGTGTGTGTGTGCGTGTGTGTGTGTGTGTGTGTAAATGTGTGTATATATCATTGAAAGATGTCCCAAGTCATGTCCCTCACACGCTACCTAGTCACTCATACATAGCTCAGCCCCCCAAAAAATTGCACTCTGGATCAGCCACTGATGCCGGAGAACAAGGTGGAATATTATCACCGTTCATATGTACTTCGACAATCATTAAAATCAATTGAGCGCACATAAATGAAATGTGTATTATTTAATTAATAATTGAATATGTATATATCGACATGCAAAATGTATTCATTATCGATGTGGTTTGGTTTTGTAAAAATTTGTATTATTAATTCGTCTAGGCTTCGAGCAGGAAGAACGGGTGTGGCGAGTTATTTTATTTTTTCAAGAATTTGTTTATTTTTTGAAGAATATATTGCTTATTTTTTATTTGCCCCAAATTTCTACAACACTGAACAATTATTCTCAAAGCCAGCATGTTCTCAAATAAAATATCCCAAAAACCAGAAACTACATGATCGAAATTTCACGAAATTCTGATATTATAATATTTCTAAATTACGAATTACCTACATCGCAAATAATTTCCTATATATGCATTTCTCCATGATTCAAACTTATTTGACCTACTTTCACATCAATCCTGTGGTTATTTGAAACCATATACTTTAATTATTATGTTTAACTGAGTGATACTTGAATATTAGGTCTCATTTTGATATTAGATTATGCGTTCCAGATAGCTCTCCAAGAAGACCCTGGCTATATTTAGTGCACATTTTTGTAGAAAACTATAAACGAAATATCTGCAATAATGGTGCAAGCGGCAGTTGCAACCAAATTATTGTCAGTAAATTTGAAACCAATCAGCCAGCAAATGGAGCCAAGCTTAAGACTGCAAGACCATATTGTTAGTCCTGCCTCGACGGAGCAAGCTGATTCCCTTTCCTACGTCATCCTACTGGAGCGGAAGCAGCGGGCATAATGTACGAGTCGATCCTTCATGGTCGATGTACGAACTAACGTTGCGACTGATTACGTGCTCCGCTATGCAAAACAGTGTAGCGCCTGGATGTGACCGTAATATTGTGTGAAGCCAGGCGATTTCACCGCTCATTTGACGCTGTGAAAAAAGTGCATACATGAGTTGCACACCAAAGAAATTGCGTTTATTATTGACGAGGGCTGCCAACAGCATGTGCTTTGAGAGAGTAAACAAAAACGTGTTGCCAGACCAAAGGCGGCGCCAGGATTTTTCCGCTGGGGGGCTGAGAGCGGGGGAAGGCTAAGGAGAAAGATGCGGAGGCTTTGCGAAACCTGAGGAGCTACACTCGAAATATTCATGGTCAGGAGTTTGGGCGGGGCTCGGGGGAGTTTGGGGCATTTTTGTAGAGGCTTCAGCTCTTCCAAGCCCCTTGGCACCGCCGCTGTTTCTCTCGTCTTCCGCCAGCGTGCGCGGGAGTTGAGTGCTCTGAAATTTCAGCCGATGAAGTGTGAAATGGCCTCCAATTGAGTGGAGGCGATTTTGCTTTCAGTGCCGCTGCACACGCCACTTGTCACAACAGAAAATATTTCAATACGGCGAAATACAGTCGTGCACATTGCGCCAATGTCCAGATAGTAATAGGCGACCCTGTGATAGTCTGTAATGGAAGACTGCCTTTTATTTTCCTCTTAAGAAGAAATTCATCGATGATGGCAGGTACCGTGAGTGACAATCCTCGTGCTGGGTGAACGACACGATATTCAAGAGTGACCACAGCCTCACAGTAGCCCGAATTGAAGCTAGAAGACAGTCTCAAAGACAGTCTTGACTCTTTTACACCCATCAGCGTACAACAGTCAATAAATGTGTACACATATAGATAAGTGAAAATACTATAAGAGACGCGTATAGGAAAAATAAGGACTTGAAGGACTAAGGAGAGAAACGGTAAGGACAAAATCCACCAGATGAATCGACCATATGAATCGACCCGGTTGCAGCAGCCCCTGAACAGGCAAACTTTCTTCTCAGCAAACAACAGAAATACAACACCAGCCGACAACATATTCACGATTAGAATCTCGATGAGGTTGGACTCGGGACTTGGATTCACGATTAAGACTCAATGAGAGCGGTGGAGCAGCCCGTTCTCCTCTGCTCTGCCATGCCGTCCAATCATGCCACTCTGCAATTTGTATGCAAATACTATTGCAAGGGCTAATCTCGACGCAAATCCCCAATTTGTGTGTGTGTGCGAGTGTCACATTGATCTGATGCGGGTGTGTATACGGATTCTGCATTATGCCAGTGCAGGAAAATTACCCATGACAAAATGTCCACAGTTTCCTTCAGACTGCCCACAGAAGAGCCCTCCAATAAGAAATACGGGATTTACAAGTGCACGAACAACACAAAAAGGGGGGTTACGGCAACCAAGAACAAAACGATCCACGGAAAACCTGGCCAAGCCGAATTCTGTATATCTGCATACATTGAACTGTTGGACATTGTACGCAAGAATTTCCCCATTATTGCAAACATTCTCCAATTGACACACATTAAATCCCAGTGTATTAACGAAATAGTCAAGTCGTGTATAATCCAATAAAATATATGAAATAATGAAATGAAATAAAGAAATAATATATATGAAATAATGCTGCCTCAAAGCTCTCTGGTTGTATCACGTGTTGTACACGAATAATATACACAACATAATACCCAAATGAGCAGCCAAATTATAAACAATCCACAATAAGATTTCCTATTATCATTTCTTAGTGTCATTTCTTCTTTGGCGTTCAACCTATTGAAGGCATCCGCCATCAAGTATGGTTGAAATAAATTTAAATAAATGAAATAAAATAAAATGTATATACATACAGAATAAAAGGAACTGTTTATATAGTGTTTTGAATTAGAAAAATTAGACACAGGGTCTTAAGAACCAACAAATAGAAGCTAACAAGGCTGTCACACGCGCAATTTATTTATTATGCGATAAATTTGCATTTGAGGGAAAACATGGCTGCAAGAGCTGAGAGCACTCACCAAGCAGAGCTTTTGTTTCCGACTCAGACACCCACATGTTGACACTGGCTAGACTTGTCGGTGATAGAGACACAATCAACACACTGCACACGACTAAGTGACCGAACGCGCACGTCGCTCTCATTTTCACGATCGAAATGCGTAACACAGACAGCTGCAAAACCAGCTCGTCCTCACAAGTTCCTACACACCTCGACAGCTGTGATATGCACAGTTGGACATCACCGCATGTTAGCACAATGAGGATGAACAGGTTAGAATCAGAGGAGCCGAGCGCAACACGTCCGCACGCGACAAGTGCCCGAACGCTACTGAGGGGCGGTCGGTGTATTCTCGCGCAAACACTCACAAACATCCTCCAACGGCGACGACTTCGATATCTGCGAGAGCAGATACACTTTTCAATTAGACATATCGTCAATAAATTTTCGCTCATGCACACACACACACACACACACACACGCACACAGGCGACAGAAGTGTTCAGTTGATAACTATGAAAGCAACGAGATGGAAATGGTCCTATCGCCGCTAAACACTCTTGCCTTGGCAACGAAGCATTGCACGCTGACACAACGACAAAATAAAATTAAATACAATAATTATGAACAACGTAATTTTTGTAACAAGATATAGGCTCAACAGGCTGGTTCAAAATATGATCCACAATGCATCAATTTAGTTCTGTTTGATTTTTCAAATTGTTTGTAAACTAAATCACAAATTCTCCAATCCAATCCTTCAATGTTTTTGACATCGAATTATAAATGTTCCGCATGTATTGTGCTGCTTTACGATTACAAAACATGCGGAGAGGAAAAATACTATTTTGAGATCAAAATGTTTGAGGTGACCATAATTACGTTGAATAGAGACCTCCACCAAGTTTGTTAGAGTAATCGAACTACTCGACTTCTGAGTGCGGTTGAAACATTGCTAGATTGATGAATTTTTATATTGAATTTTAGCATCTTCATCTGTCAGCTCGTTGCTGTGTTGAGCCAGGAATTGTTTGCAATTATTGTTATTGTTCGCAAATCGAGGGAAATTGCAAAATAGCTGTCCCCCTAACTCAGCGTATGTAACCTTTGCATGTAAATGCAACATTGATGCAAATGTTGCATTCAAGTTGCAATTGAATGAAATATAATTATCAGCCACTCTCAGCACATAAAATATGATAGAAAATATAAATAAGGCGCTTACTTCACCGTCACACACACACACACACACACACATACACACATACACACACGTACACACATACTCACTACACATTCACACACGCATATACATACACGCACATATACACACTACACATTCATACACGCATACATGTATATATATATATATATATATATATATATATATATATATATATATATATATATACATACACATATACGCACACACACAGACACACATACGCACGCGCGCGTGTACGTATGGCCCGCCCCTCGTCATAAATCACATCTCTCACGAACAACAACGAACAGAAGCGGACAGTGAGAAGCACACAGAGGAACAGAGCGCAACAGAGACCTGTCTGTCGGTCTATGGGAGCGAGAGTTGTCGATGGGGAGTGGGGATGTCAGTGGCGGCGGGTGTTTCACATATAAATCAAAATTGAAAGACACACACACGCACTTGCGAATGTCGAGCCAACATTCAGCTATGAGGCAATTCGGGTCCAAACTAACTCATTTCTTCAGACGAAAAGAACGAACGTTTGGTTTTTTCAAATGTTTCCAAATCTAATACTACGATTTAACAGTGAAATCTTGTGTGACAAATTTATCCAAAAAATGCTGTAATTGCTTTGATACCACAAAAAACTGGACAATACACAATAGAATTTACCATCAGCAAACGAGTTATCAAGTGGATAGAACTGAAAAATATGACGTAATTATCTCAGGTGTTTAAGTGCAAGAAGGAATGCAGTTTTCTAGTGTTTTTCGTAATGCTCATCTATTGTCAGAGTTAGTGAAATTATGTAAGGCCATTTGTAGCCCCATTGTAGATTTGTGTAGAGGCAGCCATCATGCTTTAGTGTTCAAGGATGGCTCAGTTGATCAATTATATAAGATCCTGAACTTTGTTTTCGGCCTATAGTGTATTTTTCATATATATATATATATATATATAATTTTTTACATTTTTCGTGTTTTGTTAATTTTTCCCTATGCTGATTTTGATGATAATATACCCAATGTGAACTGAACTCAGCAGAATTCTCGGGGGGTATAATTAATTATTTATATGTTTATCTATAGGTATAGGTCTATAGGTCTATTTATAGGTATATCTAAGGTCTAGGCTAAATGTGTAAGGATTCAAGAACATCAAAAATGCTAATTTATAAAGAACGCTTGAAAAAAGCACAAAAACGTTTCTATATTTTTCATGGATTTTAGGTTAGGTTGGGTTAGGTTAGGTTAGGTTATTTTCTACACATATAGGTTTAGCTAGTAAGGTTAGGTTAGGTTTAGTTAGGTTAGGTTAGGACTGAAGGAATTTCGTTAAATCAAATTTTCTAAATCTGAATGTTCTTGATTCCAGACACCTATAGCTTCAACCGTATATGTAACACCCACTCCCCAAGGCGAAGAGGGTGACATCTATATACAATGTCTATACGAAGTTACAACGAGTCAAATCCACAAAGTAAGTGGAAAGATGGATGAGCCATTCGTGAATTATAGGTGGAGGTATATTCAAGCTCAAGCTCAAGTGTATTAATCCACACAAAAGCTTTGCTTATCATGGTGTGAATACTACATAAATATATACACATTCATACACTCACCCATATATGTATATACATACACACAAATATATATACACACACACTCATATACATACATATGCACATATTCACGTACTTTCGCACAAATCTTAATCGTATATTCGCACAAATCTTTTTCAATTTTCACTTTAAGACACACTGGGATTTTGAGAAACTTCTTTGTCATGTTCATCAATTAACATTTTCATGAAAAACTAAAAAAAAGCGAATTTTAAGACGTTGAAATGTAGTAACTATAATGAATTGTATAATTTCACTAAGAAATACAGCAATTTCCTAGAGTCGTAGCGAGGTCTTATGGGACTCTCTCCGAAGGTCTTGGGGTCCCCATTACAAATAAAGCAATTTCATAATATGGGTATAACTTTGGGAAAATGCAGTTACTAGCAGCTCCTAGGTTTTCTGGAGACTTAAGGTACTTTTATGCGCTATTTTATGACAAATTTAAATATCATGCGTGAGATAACGGTACCTCTGAACCCCCCTCCCCCCGGAGAGAGGGGATGGTGAGGGGTTGCTACGGCTCTGCAATTTCCCGTTTAATTGCAGAAAATGCTTTTAGATAGCACACATTCAGTAATTCAATGTGCTGTATACAGTGCATATGTACGTGTAGCTGATAAGTATTATCGAACCACATGGAACTGCCAGCGATTAAGCCAATAATAGCCACACAATTTCCAATTAATTATCAATTTTATCACGTATGTATTGAAAGAAGCAATTTGTATGAAATTATAACAATCACTGGGATGTCACAAACGTTGTTATTTTCCGAATTGTGCAAAACTTTCAAAATAGCAAGAGTCTACGACACAGGGCACACGAATACTTCAGAAGACATCGCAAAACAAAAACAATTAGATATACGTGTATTAACCCATTAATGCCGAGAATTTCGAAATGTTAATTTTTTAGATTTTTTTCAAGAAATGTTATTTCTGGGGCACTTTCTGCATGTTCACGAAGTTTTGTAGAAAAAAAATGTTTTTAACAAGGTTTTTCAGACTGGCAACTATAGTTGCCACTCGGCAGTGGCATAGACAAAAAACAGTACATTCTTAAACTTTTTGAGCATCATTCAAAACATTGAGAAAAAAACATATAAGTGAGACTTATACTCAAAAACATATTAATCTTATAACATTCCGAGTTTGATTAAATTAAAAATGTCACTATTATATTCAAACTTGGCTTCAAATGTTAGATACCATGTTACTGTAAAATATAAGCATTTACACATGAATGTTTATGAAGGTATATTTATTATATTTCAATGACAAAAATATGCATATATGTACACACACATAAATATATAATATATATACACATAATATATACATCATCACACATAATATATATATATATATATATATATATATATATATATATATATATATATATATATATATATATATATATATATATATATATATTTAGTGAGATGGAAGGACATCAAAGCCGTCATAGTCATGAGTAATAAGCACGGTATGGAGCCAACAACAAAAATATACTGAACAAACATCAAACAAAAACCGTGCTTGTTACTGATAACTGCGACGGCTTTGTTGTCCTTCCATCTCACTAAAGAGAGGTCATCAACAAAAACTGAAGTAACATAGCCTCGGTTCTGCTTATTCACCATGCTGCTGTGCATCAAAGATGAATCTTTCGGCACTCGATTTTCTCTGATAGTGCATGTCCCTGCAATGCCCATCGTGGAAAGCTGCTCCAAAAGACGCACAGAAGAAAAGAAGTTGTCAAATGTGACATGGTGACCAGGATTCAGTTGACATTTCGAAGCGAGTCCCAACACGACATCTGCTGCTTGTCCAAGTCCGGAACTGTCCAATTGTGTCGCTGACCCACAATAAGGTTCCGAGTGAAGCATGAAACCGTCAGACGTACATATGCTCCACAGTTTGAAGCCGAATCGCACAGGTTTGCTCCTGATGCATTGCTTTGTAGGATGGTGGCCGCAGTAGGGTACCATACACTCATCAATAGAAAGTTCCTCCGGAGGTAAGATGAGCTTGTTATTTGTATTTGTGATTTCAAAAACCGGCCGAACTTTGTGATAGGAATCTGGTTTGTTCACACTTATTTTGGAGTTGTCTGCAAGATGTAATCTTCGTAGTAGATGTGCCACCAGAGCGTTGAATACATCACCGTCTCGACGCCAATACAACCTCCTATTTGGGACACTTGAATATCCAGACAGTATCATGATGGACAAAGCTACTCGTATATTGCTTTCTGTGATAACGGATGTTTCAAGACCTTTTGGGTGGAGTATATAATGCTTTGTTCAACTAGATGGCCGATGAGCTCATCAGATAGGAACAAATTCCAGCATTGAGATGGAGTCTTGATTTTACCTCTCAAACCATCGATTGGTTTGGGCGCCATTGTGTCACAAAATTGAGGCACTTTCTGGCCAAGTCTGCGTCTGCTATTTGTCCATCTTTTTTGGCTGTTTGTCCCTTCTTGGTATTTTTGGTCTTCGTTGTGTCGACGTGTCAGGCTGAGAGTGACTCGTTGAAGCCGTTGCACATGAAGATTCCACGTCATCTCTGTCTGTCATCAATTCAGCTGGGGCACACAAAATCCTTCGAGGCAAATGATTTGGGTCTGAATTCGCTTCTCCGTCACTGGCATCAGAATCTGCAGTCAGTATCTGCATCTGGGAGTTCACTTGGAGGCTGTAAGATTAGTATATGTAGGTGGTCGCTGCTGGCGTCTGCATCAGCTGGATCATCCAAGTTATCCAAAACTTCATTCATAGTACATCTGGAATAAATATTTTATTTGAAACATCTATGTTTCAATTGTTAACATAAGGCAAATATATGTAGAGTCAGTTATTGAAACATAGAGCTGATAAATCTCTTTTTAAATCTTGAGAACTTTCCATATGACAATATTTTGTACACGTAAGTGCCGAGTGGCAACTATAGTTGCCACTCTCCGAAAACACTGATTTATTATCTAATTATATTAAAAAATTGCAAATATATGTACATATTTGGAAAGATCAAGCTTCACTCTAAAAGATGAGACAAAAAAAACAAAACAAATTCGCATTTAGTAGGAAATCACATGCCTCTGATCAATGCGCTGTTCAGCCATGTCGGACTCTCACTGAATAATCTCGCATGTGTGGATTGCTCGCTGCGTAGAACGTGTCTTATCTCATCGTAAGAGAAAGAGGAGATTCTCCCCTTTCGAACGGTGGTCGTTGGTAAACAAATGTCTGTTTGATTTAGATTATAGAGAGCTTGTTTTTGGTGGCAACTATAGTTGCCACTCGGCATTAATGGGTTAATAACAGAAAAAGCATCAACACATTCTTCGACTGAACAACACATGTTTCTTTAGTACACGAAAATCGTAAAAGTAATGTTAAATAGCACGAGCCGGCAACAGAACAGATCGAACACAAATAAATCGACCACACAAGTCAAATCACAAATAAACCTTGATGAAACCACAACCGATATAACGTGTATAACAAATAAGTAAAAACTTTAATTATATTCTGTGAGACGACGCGTTTTCAAACGCAATATAACCGATATTACCGTTATGTAGAATTCTCCGTTTGAACCACTGGACGATTATTGATGTTATGGAGTCCAGCTCTGCGTTGCTGCGTGGGGTTGAACTTCGGCATGTTGATGCTGAGATCTGGGCATGGACGTTGACCAACCAGAGAAAGATTGCTCTTGAAATGGTGCAGATGATGCTGGAAATTGTGTAGATGGTACATATTGCGTCGTCAGCGTTGCCTGATGTGGTGGCGCTAACGGTGCAGTCTCAAACTCACTTTCATGCCCAACTCCTCTATAATCATTCAACGCTGAATGGGCCGATGTTGGAAAACTTGTATACGAATTTGGGACGTACAGTGTGGTACGTGTATACTGTGGATTTTCAAAATCCTGTGAAAATTGGAGATTGTGTGGATGATCGAGATGTGGATTATGTGAAGCCGTAGACGGGTCAAAATTGGTAAATCCATGTAACTGAACATGTGGCGTCAGCGATGAAGTTGTGGGCGGCATTAATGAACTGTCCATGTAAGATGCAGCTGTGGGATATGGTCCTTGATGACCTAAATACACACTAGCTGATGCAGGTGAAAAAGACCATGGTCCTCGCGATGGAGGACGGCTTTGGGCAGAAAAAGGATGTCCGGTAAAGCCCTGAGAGTTGTCATAAGCAGGAGCCGTATCTGGATGGCTATGCTCATATGGCATTTGTAAAGAACTTTGACCTATCATCGGGATATCCGACCATAACGACTGTTCAGATGGAAGATTTGCATAAGACTGGGGTTGACTGTGAGGCAGATTGCCACGCGTAGCTGCCGTACTCATACTAGGCGCTGGTATCATTCCGATACTTTGGCTTGATAATGGTGCGTTTTTGTCTTGTGGTCCTTCTGATGTCTTGTCCTGTAACGTCATTGATGTCCATCCTACTGGAATATTTTGATTCTCGGACCAAGGAGGTTTAGGTAGATAATTGGAAATCATAGAGTCTATGGGCATTAGCTCTGATGATATGCTCGGTTGAAGATATTCCATATAAGGTAACTGATGATCTGGCGTCGAGGTTGGGGACAACATTCCTGAACTTTGCATGTGTGGTGCAGCGGTGAAAAATGTTCCTTGATGACCGGAATACATACCAGATGATGCAGATGAATCCGAATATAAAGCATGTCCCGACGATGACGGATGATTTGCATTAGACTGGGGAAGACTGTAGGGTGAATTGTCAAGCATAGTTTTCATATTCCGACGATCCTTTTTTCTTGGCACATTCCAAGTACGTTGTTGTATATAAGTGTTGCTTTTTTCTTGTGGTCCTTCTGGTGTCCTGTCCTCTGACATCATTGATGTTGCTCCTACTTGGATATTTGGTTCATGTGGCAGCCCATCTTCCCCTAGATACCTTGAAAACAGAAAATCTATGGTTTCTTGGTTTTCACCAAGGTATGATGGTAAGCTCGCGGAAAGATCTTCCGAGCTGGTCCAGTCATCTGTAACTGGGAGTATGGAATCATTGAGAATTTCAGCTGTAACGTGAAACATACTTAATGCGTCATTAGCATGCAGGGATATCATTTTCTTTTCTCCAACGAAATTTTGCACAAAAACGCCATTGTACATCCAGGAGCTTTTGATTGTACGCATAAGTGTATTCTCTGGAAATAATTTTTCATAGTGCACATTGTTTACTCCTTTGGTTCGAGCAAACGCTACAAGTGTTTCTTGTTTCGGTAAGGATTGTAGAATGGTGTTAATATGTTCGTTCATGGAAAAATTAACCGAGTTGAAAATAGCAAAAATCAGTTTTTTCCGTAATCACCTGCAAGTGACAGGCGACATAGCATTGACACATAAGCAGCGCCCTCACCTTCAACCTTGCTCAGCAACTCCGGCTTGCCGATTTTGCGCCGGTCGAAGACCAGCACAGAGCAAATGTGTTCATTTTTTACCATAAGCGGTGAAAATTCTGTTTGTTCCAACTCCTTGGTCAGTTGTTCATGGTCAAACTTACATTGAGTCGAGGTGGAGAGCATCACCACATCCATTTTGCCATCTTGTTTCATTATGTCCCGCCCTACCCGTTCCACATTTTTAAAACTGGTATGAAGACCGACCGTGCTCAGTATTTTAACTTGCTGAGCGAATTCAATGAGCACAGCTATGCTAGTTACAATCAGAAATGCGTTCACAAGATTGCCTACATACATAACTTTTCTTCAGCAGGCCAAGTGCGAGGTTGATGTATCGGCAGCGCACCATCCACCATCCACCATCCACCATCCACCATCCACCATCCACCAACTACACTTGCATAGTGCAACCGCTGCAGGTGCACAGACAAAGTCAAGTGGCGGGAAAGGTTTGCAGGCAAAGTCAAAGTTGCTGGCTACGACTGTGGCAGTTTGCGCCACGTGTGCAAACATAGTGTGTTGCTGCATGCATTTTCAAGAACTGTTGTGGGCAGTTGCATCAAAGCAGCCGTGGTATTGCGCCGTGAAAACAACAACCGAAAGACTGCAGTGTCTGCCTCAGAACTACCAACGCACATAATTGGCCGCTCACACTACACAACTCACAACTCAGAAACATCTTGCCTACAGTAGCCGCTGAAATTTTGGACACCAAACACAGCAAAAACATAATTTTGTGTTGACAACATAAAAATGACAAAACATAAGAAGAGATGAGATTGATAAAAGATCAAACAATCCATAGGACTTGTGATCCATAGGACTATCGATAGATTTATGATCCATATGTTCCAAGGTTAGCCACACGAATTTCTTGAATTTCTTCATTTACTGGTTACTTCAATAAGCTGAGACGAAAGAGGTACACTTTGACCCGAACGTCCAAATTTAAACGTGTCGTCTTTGTTTGTGTGGTGTTGGGGCGTTGTCGTGGAGTTATCATCATCATCATCATTTATTTTGCCTTTCACAATACACAATTTCAGTATACAATACAATATACAAAGGGCAGGGCATGATAATCCGAAAGGATTGTGTAGCCCGCGATCAACATACAAACAAACCGTACAAGAACTATATAACACATAGACAAAGTGTGATATGTGGGTAAACAAGACACAGAACGTAGATAATTCGAAGGTTTTACGCACAAAACATGTGGGTCGTCGGTGCTCCCATTGAAATCAACTATCACGGCATATAAAGGGATCAGTAATGTTTCAGGAATTCTGCTTTTATATGCTTTTTGAATGCTGACATCGTGAGAGATTTTTTGAGGAAACATTGCAACCGATTCCAAAGCTTGACACCCTGATGAAAGAAGGAAATGTTTCTTGCTCTTGTACGTGTATAGGACAGAGTAAATTTATCCGCATGTCTGTGATTCAGTACAAACTTGCTCTGTATATTCGTAGGTAATTGGTAATGAAAAGCACTAAACATTTTTGCTAGTGTGTTGAATTCGATTTGGTCACTGAATTTCAAAATGTTGAGTTTTTTGAAGAAATGTGAAGTGTTGTCATGGTAATGTGTATTGTTTATGAGTCTTATTGCTTTTCTTTGGGCAATTGAAATTGGCTCTAAATTGGATTGATATGTGTTGCCCCATGCTTCACAGCAATACTGTAGATGTGATTTAAAGTATGTGTTGTATAACAGCGTGTTTGTTTTTGTGTAAAATATATGCCGTGTTTTATTGAGTATGAAGATTATTTTGCTTAATTGAGATGATACATTGTGTATGTGATGTTTCCAATTTAGTCTGCTATCAATGAAAACACCCAAAAAATTTCGCTTGTTCCCTTTTTTCAATAATATTGTTTCCCAATTTTATAATCCCCTCGTGTGGATCATCTTGTAAACTGAACGATACATAGCAGGATTTTTTTACGTTTAATGTTAGTTTATTCGTTATGAGCCATTCATTTATCAGTGCAATTACTGAGTATATTTTTTTGTATATTTATACGGAATTTCTGTCTCTAAAAACAAATTGGTGTCGTCTGCAAAAACAATCATTTTACATATGTGTGATACGTTGAATATGTCATTTATATACAATAAAAAAAGTGTTGGACCCAATACCGATCCCTGAGGCACTCCACATTTCAGCGTTTTTTGCATAGATAGTTCACCTTCTAGTGACACGTACTGACTCCTTTCTGAAAAATACGATGACAACCAGCTATGGGATATGCCACGCAAGCCATAACATAGTGTGACTTATTGGTTCCACATGTTTCAAGGGGTTCTTAGTCAGCAATGGTAATTTGTCCGACAAATCTGCCCCGACGTTGACAAAGTAGTCGTTGAGAGAATCAGGTATCGTCTGTGATCTATCGGATGGACCTTTATTATTTCCAATCTGATTAATTTTGATATTCTTTTGCGGTACCATGTTGAATTCTCTTTTAATTTTCGCCCATTTCATTTCTTTCTTTCATTTTCATTTCGGCCGAGACCGATCTTTCCGCAAATAGCTTGCGATAGTACAGCTGCTTACTTTTATTGACGATTTTAGTCAACGCATTCTTGTACACAATGTAAGACTCTTTATCAAATGCATTTTTTGTCACGAGAAAGTGTGCGTACATGTGGCGCTTGGTACAGCTCGATATTTTTATGCCCTTAGTTATCCACGGTTTATGCTGAACAGTTTTGTTCTTAGCTTCATACATCGGCATATGTTTGTTTATTAACTGAAGGTAAAGACTGAGGAAACATTCATATGACACATTTATATCATCACCTTGTATAACGTCCCAGTTTGCTTGCTCCAGTTCATGATTGAGTCGTCGCAGCCTTTTTGTAGAATATCGTCTTTTCAAAAAAGTACTTTCTTTTGGTGTAGAATCAGATTCATTCAACAGTGTAAATATCGGGAAGTGGTCAGAAATGTCTTCGCAGATTACGCCACTTGATAGTGAACTGGTCACACAATTTGTGAAGATATCAATCACAGTGTTTGATTTGGTCGATGCTCTAGTCACTGACCTGATCAGTGGAAGAAACCCATTACTTGTCATTTCGTTAAAGAAAATTCGAGTTGGCAAGTGGTCGTCACAATTCAGCAAGTTTATATTGAAATCGCCCACAATTATCCAATTATGGCTGCTCGAATTATCGACTAATTTGTTCATTTCATCAGTGAACTTATTGATAGGTGTGCCAGGAGGACGGTAGACACAAGAAATTCTAATTACTTTGCTCTTAACAAAGATATCCACCGTAATCACCTCCATCAAATCAGGTATTCCTATACTGAGACGAGGTATGTGTTTGGCTTGATTGTTATCTCCGATAAAACAACAAATTGTTATTGGTGTTTTAAGCGCGAACCAGTCAGTTAAGACTATATGGCACGCCCCACTGTGCGCCTAGCTACATTGGCGACTCCCGGTAGACTCAAGCAGGGGTGTTGATGAACAAACACAGGCCAGGATTAGAGCCGCGAACCTCTGACACGAGAGTTCAGCGCCTAACCACTGAGCTACTCGGGAGCTCGGATAACAATTTGAAGCCTGTTTCCTGAAGAAGGCTGTGCTATGATTTTGAACACGCACTCTTAATGTGATAATGTTGAGAACTGCTGTGGTTCACAAGGAAATTCGGCAAGGAAAAATGAATGAAACAGCCAATTAACGAAAAAAAGTTGTACCAATATATAATTTATATTCACCGAGCCATAATGCCGAATAATTTAAGTGCTGCTTTGACGAGAAAAGAAAATTAAAACTGACAGCATGAAAATGACACCATTTTCTTAAAAATAGATTGTTTTTACTTTATGAATATATTAATTGATGATAATTGATGATATTATTAATAGATAGAAACGCAGAGACCAAACGCTTGGTAGCCTGCACAACATATCTTGCAGTTCCCACGAAACACAAATCGACCTCTAATAATGATACTCAAACAACTCACTTCAAATGATAATTTCAAGTATCCTGGTAGAATTCCCTTTTCTCGGGTAGAAGGGATAGGACAGAAGACAGCTGCATGAATCCATGGGGGTGCCAACCCTGATGGATTATCACTCTTTCCTCGGCCATGACAGTACAGGGAGGGAAGAAGCAGAGGGGTCCGCGTTTAGTCGCCTCTTACACGACACGCAGCGGGTACTGTTACTGCCAGGGTATTCTCAAACAGATGAGAGCGGAGATGGTATCCTGTATGGAAACAGTGGACATTGTTTTTAGTCGCTGTGAAGCGACATCATCTGGACAAGCGGAGGATGAGCGCTATGCGGCGGCATCTCAGCGTTTTGACCGTGTTTTACAGCGAGTCAACCGTGACATACTGGACAAGCGACTGGAGGAAGAATCTGTGCGGTCAAATACACCGTCAAAGGCTGATGTAGTCCCATGTGAGCGGGGTGTGGAAGACGTTCATCTGAAAGAGTTGCAGTCTCTATCGAGCCATGTAGTCGAGCACCAGGTAAGTGCATCCGGTGTGACCCAACTATTACCGACAGAGGCTGCGCATCCTGCGGCGGGAGAAGGTAGTGAAGGTAAGGGAGATTCAAATGCGATAGAACGTTTAGTCGACCTATTGGCGACTAAAATGTCAGGATCCTCTCTCCCATCGCCCGAGCCTGAGGTCTTTATGGGCGATCGATTCAAATTTCCTATGTGGATGCAATCCTTCGAGGACATATTTGAGAAGAAGGTACAAAACAAGGCAGATTGCCTCTTTTATTTGAATAAGTACACCAGTGGCGAACCTAAGGAGATGATCAGGGGCTTGCTACCACTGCGGCGTGCCGACGCTTTCACAAAGACGAAATGCATGTTGAGGGAGCGCTATGGTGACCCATTTCTCACATTTGACTCGTACCGACAACGTTTGTTTAACTGGCCCAGGATCTCAGCACAAGATGGGTTAGGATTGCAGAAGTTTTCGGACTTCCTGCAACATTGTGCGGAGGCGTGCGCCGTCTTGCCGGCTCTGCGAGTTCTCGACGACCCGCGGGAAAATCAAAAACTCTTGAGGAAGTTGCCACCTTATTTGACAGGTCAGTGGGCCTCGTGGGTAGATGAGTGGCGGTCCAGACGTATTTATACAGGCAGTGCAGCAGAAAGCGATTTTGGACTATATCCGTCTTTCGTGGACTTCGCAGAGTTTATCCGGAAGCGCGCACGTATCGCATGTGATCCCATCACTTCGTCGGAGGCGTTGAGGGAGCACCCTGTTGAGCGAAATAGATTTACAAAAACAAATTCCAAGGTAAGTTTCCTCACACAGGCTAACTCGGTATTGTCAGGTGAACAGCTACAGGGCAGGCTATCTCCAGCACGCAATCCTAAGCAGAGTGGGGGAACGAGCTCGGTGAGTCCCAAATGCGGTGTCTGCGATGGGTCTCATACCACCGCTGAGTGTACCGAGCTGCAGAATGCAACTGTGCAGGAGAGGGAGGTCATGTTGAGGAGGAGGAGTCTTTGTTTCAGGTGTATACGCCGGGGACATCGGAGTAGGGAGTGTCGATCACGATCGAAATGTGTTCATTGTGAGGGCCCACATTCCGCTCTCCTCCATCGGGGCCACACACGGAGTTCAGAGGCGGTCGCTCCAACGCGAGTAATCTCAAACGCGGCCGTAGTGGGCGAGGGTATGATGGGCGACATGCACTCATTGATCGTTACTGTGTGGATGTATCATCGTGATCGCCCCGATAAGCGCATCCTGACGTATGCGGTGCTTGACGAGCAGTCAGACGCTTCATTCATTACTGAATGCTGTTTGGACGAACTAGGTGCCCCCAGCCTCAACGTGGAAGTACGCATAACCACGTTGGTTGGCGACGCAGTGGTACCCTCGCGACTCACTTACGGACTTGTGGTACGTGGGGCCAACGAGAGTAGAGATGTGTGCATCCCCCATACGTACTCGAGGTCCGAGATCCCTTCACGTCGGGAGCAGATACCCCGCACCGAAACGTGTGGACGATGGTCGCATTTGACGGCCGTAACTAAGTCTTTGATGCCGTATGACCCCAATATTCCCGTAGGACTATTGATTGGTGCGGATTGTTCGCATGCGTTGAAGCCAGAAAGGGTGGTATCGGGTGGTGCTAGGGAGCCGTATGCGGTAAAGACTGTTTTGGGTTGGGGTGTGGTTGGTAGAGTTGGCTCGATAGGCTCCACACCGTTGGGGTGGCCACCTCGATTCAGCTGTCTCAAAGCGCTGACGCAATGTCGAGAGGTGTGCTTACCGCAGCACACTCGAGCAAGCATGGATGTGCTAAAATGGAAAGAGAGACCCTCTTCGTACGACGACACGCGGTTCATGGCTGTAATGGACGAGAAGGTACATCGATTGTCAAGTGGGCGTTTTGAGGCGCCGTTGCCTTTCAAATATAATCCGAAAGAGTTGCCCACAAACCGAGTAGAGGCCTATAAACGCCTGATTGCGTTGAGGGGACGTCTCATTCGGGATCCAGAGTTCCGTAACCAATATATTTAGTGTAGGCAATCTCTGATTCATAACGATCATGCTTCAGTAGTGTCAGCACAGAAGATCACCGATAAGCCGGGGTGGTATGTGCCACATCATGCGATCAGCCACAAGAAGGTTGACAAGAAGTTTCGGGTAGTCTTCGATTGCAGTGCGCAGTTTCGCGGACACTCGCTGAATAGCAAGCTCATGACTGGTCCCGATCTGACAGGAAATCTGATCGGTGTCCTGATGCGATTTAGAGAAAAACCTGTAGCATTAGCGTGTGACATAGAGAAAATGTTTTTTCAGGTGCGCGTGTCGCCAGAACACCGACACTTTCTTAGATTTCTATGGTGGAGAGTAGATTGCGGTTGCATCTGTTTTGATGAAGAGCCGTTGGAGCACGTGATGAATGTGCACTTATTTGGAGCTTCGTCGTCACCGAGTGTGGCGAACTACGTATTGAAGAAAGCGGCACTTGATGGAGCCTCGACAAGCAACTCAGCTGCTGTTAGCTTCATAGTAAATAATTTCTACGTAGACGATAGACTGACTTCGGTTGACACAATTGATGAAGCGATACAGATTGCGAAAGATAGCAAGGACATATGTTCTCGATCGGGGTTTATCTTACACAAATTCGCATTCAACGAGCCGAAAGTTTTACAGGCGGTGGAAGAGACTGAAAGAGCCGAAAGCGTGCGTAGCTTGGATTGGGGTCACTCGCAGAGTATTGAACAAAGTCTTGGGGTACAGTGGGCTGTGAATCAGGACAGTCTTAGATTTGTGGTGCGACCCAAAGAAACTGCGGCCACGAGGCGGGGGTTGTTGTCTTCAGTTTATTCCATTTTTGATCCCCTCGGTCTCTTGTCGCCCGTAGTATTGGTAGGGAAAAGTATGCTGCATGATCTATGTCGCTCTGAAGCAGGATGGGATGATCTTGTTCCCGACCAGATCAAATCGAGGTGGGCAAAGTGGCGCGATGACTTGACCTGCTTGAAGGAATGGTCCATTCCACGGTGCTATATACCCTATGGGTTTGGGGAGGCGGCGGTGCGCGAGTTTCACCATTTTTCCGACGCCAGTACAGACGGGATGGGCCAGTGTACCTATTTGCGACAGGTGAGCTCCACAGGGGAAATATTTTGTTGTCTATTGTTCGCCAAGTCAAAGGTAGCACCTTTGAAAATCATGACGGTTCCGCGGCTTGAGCTATCAGCGGCTGTTATGTCGGTTACCGCTGCCGAATTCATTCAGAAGGAGATGCCAAATGTTTCTAAACACTACTTTTGGACAGATAGTAGAGTCGTTTTGGGATATGTTAACAACAGCGTCAAGAAGTTTCATGTGTTTGTGGCTAACCGACTGCAGCAGATCCGCGACATTAGCTCACCTGAACAATGGGGTTTTGTGAAGACCGATGAAAACCCCGCCGACATTGCGTCCCGTGGAGCCGAACCACGCCAGCTGATCGATTGCCGTCAGTGGTGGCACGGTCCAGAGTTCTTGTGGCAGCCGACGCACAAGAAGAATGTGGATATACATGCGTACGAGGTTTCCGACTCGGATCCTGAGGTGAAAGCGGTTGTCAATTTATCTGTATGCACTCACACCGAATTCAACATCGATGCCAGACTGAAACGCTTCTCTACGTGGAAAGCCGCCCAAATCGGGTTTGCGCTGTGCTTACGCTGGCAAAGTAAACACAGAAGTGGTAGCGACAATAATGTGTCGAACATTGAAGTTGCCAAGCACGATGTAGCTGTAACATTGAAGAAACTGATAACGGCAGAAAAAGAAATTATTCGCTTAATTCAACGTCGACATTTTGGGGAAATAATGGACAATATTGCTCCCAAGTGTAATGCGGAGTTCAACCGGTCGCACTTCTTGAAGCGATTGGATCCGATCGTTGATGCTGACGGGCTGATGCGAGTAGGAGGCAGGATACAGCGGTCAAATATCGCCGAGCGAGAGAAACATCCCTACATCATACCAAAGAAATCGGAACTTTCGCGTCTGATAGTGGATGACTGTCACCAAGCGGTTCAGCACCAGGGGCGCGGAATCACACTGGGCGAAGTTCGTGCTCGCGGATATTGGGTGATTCATGGTCCATCTGCAGTCGCTTCGTGCATTCATCAGTGTGTTACATGCCGTAAACTGCGTGGCGCATTTTCACAACAAAAGATGGCACAGTTGCCCAAGGATCGTTTTGTGTGTGAGCCACCATTTACGTGTTGTGGGGTGGACTGCTTCGGTCCGTGGCTGATCAGAGAGGGTCGTTCCGAGCGGAAACGACATGGCGTTTTGTTTACTTGTATGTCGTCCCGAGCCATTCATATTGAAGTAGTCGCTTCACTCTCTACAGATTCGTTCTTGAATGCGTTCCGACGTTTCATCGCTCGCAGAGGTCCAGTGAGAATGATGAGGTCGGATAGGGGGACTAATTTCATTAGGGCATTCAACGAGCTCAGCCAGCAGGCAGTTCATCAAACATTAAGGGACAGCGGATGCGAATGGGTATTTATCGCCCCACATGCTAGTCATATGGGAGGCTGCTGGGAACGGCAGATACGTTCTGTGCGCAGTATAATGGATTGTTTGCTGCTGCAACACGGGCAGCAACTCAACGATGAATCCCTTCATACCTTCCTCGTAGAGGCAGAGTGTATTGTCAATGGGCGTCCCCTTTGTGCCGAGGATTTGTCGGCTGAATACCCGGAACCTCTGTCGCCAAACCACATTTTGACGGGAAAATCCAGGGTAGTCTTACCTCCTCCAGTAGAGTTTATGAGGGGTGATGAGTATTCGCGCAAACAATGGAAGCGAGTGCAGTATGTTCTTAACGAGTTTTGGCAGCGTTGGAGAAAGACATACATGCAGAATTTACAGGTTCGGTCCAAATGATTAAAGCCACGTGAGAACGTCAAGGTGGGCGACATCGTTTTGTTGCAGGATGTGGACTTGCCGAGAAACTCATGGCGACTAGCGCGAGTCGTGGAAGCATTTGATGATAGTGATGGGCTGGTCCGAAAGGTCAAAGTAGTGGTGGGTGATAGATCCCTGGACCAACACGGGCGACGTCGGGGGAACATGACTGAATTTGTGCGCCCAATACATAGCCTTGTGCCCCTTGTGTCGGACTCTCACTGAGATTATTGAATTGTGGTATGTGAAGTGTATTCGTATGATATTCACTTTCTATGTTTGCGTTTGGTGTGGAATTGGAATTGATTGATTGTGTTTGATTGATTGTTTGTTTGGTCACACGTCGACACGTCGAATTCCCTTTGCTCGGGTAGAAGGGATAGGACAGAAGACATCTGCATGAATCCATGGGGGTGCCAACCCTGATGGATTATCACTCCTTCCTCGGCCATGACAGTACAGGGAGGGAAGAAGCAGAGGGGTCCGCTTTTAGTCGCCTCTTGCACGACACGCAGCGGGTACGGCGGCAGTGTTCTTATCCCTTGACCGCATGGTTTTTCTTGGTATGAGTCTGATTGATTGATTTTGCTGTCAGTCATGCAAACATATGTATAATTTGGGCTACGACCATTCACCCCAACGAACCAACTGATCCAACGCTTACTGCGATGCGATGAACACCGGAGAGCAACAATCCGGAGAGCAACAATCTGCTGTCGGAAAACCAATTTGCATACTGCAAAAAACTCAGCACGACTGACGCTCTGCTTACTATCACGCACGAGCTCCAGCAAGTGCTAGACAAAGGCAATGCAGCCTGGATTGTGCAGTTGGATTTCTCGGCAGCATTTGACCGTGTGAGCCACCAGGGCTTGTTGCAAAAACTGAGAAGCATTGGAATCGGCGGCCGCCTGCTGAGTGTTTTGCATCAATTTCTCTCCAATCGCGTACAACGTGTTGCCATCGATGGAGCATACAGTCGCTGGCAGAGCATCGTCTCCGGTGTCCCGCAGGAAAGTGTGTTGGGTCATATTTTTCCTTTCCTATTTTGTTGGGTCATATTTTATATTTATTGGCTTCAACATTTACAACGCTGACCTGTACACAACCACACGAAACCCTGTATATGGATATGCTGATGATATCATCTTGATGGCTGTAATTTCATCTCCTTCGGACAGACCACAGGTGCGTCAAACGGTCAACGACGATCTCAACAGCGTCCTGAAGTGGTGTGAGAGGTGGAATATGATGCTGAACACTTCGAAATCTAAATGCTTGTTGGTATCTAGGTCACGTACCGTTCAACCTTCACATGGAGCTATCCTTATAAATGACGCCCAACTCAGCGTGTGTGATGAGCTCAAAATATTGGGAGTACATGTAGACTCAAAACTGACATTTGAGAGTCACATTCGGAAGCTAGTTTGTTCGGCATCGCGGAAGCTGGGAATTATAAGAAAGGCATATCGGATGTTCGGTAGCAGCACAATCTCAAAAAGTTGTTTTCGCTGTTTCATTCTGCCAATTCTGGAGTACTGCGCCCCCGTGTGGTCTTCTGCTGCGGATTGTCACCTAAATCTTGTAAAAGAAACCAGAAACTAAAATATATTACAGACAGGCGCGCGTGGGCATCACTGCCCCACACGCGCCTACAAGACGTTACGCCACAACCGCACCACCAACACGACTCCTAGCTCACACCGTGTCACACGGTAGCACACACGGACACACATACACACGCACAGTCCTCACCCGCCGCAACAACCAATCAGCGGCGAGCCGGTCACTCGCTCGCCGCTGCGGGGCATGCACACTTCACTAAACGCATGCATACACACACACCGGAACAACTAGACACACTCGCTCACACACTCTCGCACGCAATATACAATTCAACTATACACGATCACACATAGACACTAACACGTTCACGCACTCACAATCTTTCACAGACACACTCTCTCTCACTACACACGATTACACCACACCTCCACCTGTTTTTAAAGAAACATAAATCAACAAAAAACCGCGAACCAAGCAAACCAGGGAAAATGAACCAATAAACAAAATCTAATTCGACGACGG
The DNA here is from genome assembly GCA_916048095.2 of Sacculina carcini. Lineage (NCBI taxonomy): Eukaryota > Metazoa > Arthropoda > Thecostraca > Sacculinidae > Sacculina > Sacculina carcini. The sequence goes on along the minus strand of OU696579.1, from coordinate 7,119,647 downwards.
CCTCAACCAGACGCACACAACTTGGCTGCGGCGAAGCACAACACGTCAGGCCCCAGCATCCACCACGCTCCCGCCTCCGCCCGTGCTCTTCAGTGCTCCGCGCAGCCTGCCGTCCTCTTCATCACCGGCTGCCGCGACAGGGCACAACACTTCGACCCCAGCACCCACTATGCTCCCGTCGACTCCAGTGCTCTTCAGCACCCTGCCGCAAACAGACGGGACGTCGCCGTTCACACAGGCCACGCCGTCGCCGTCGTTCGTCATGTTTTCCTCCGGCTTCAGCAGCCCCTCTCTGTCACCTGCCGTCCAGCACCAGCATCCTCCACAAGCGATCGTCGCCACCACCGACAATCCTGTAGTTGCCCGGCGACGTGCCTTACACCAGTGCAGGCGAGGCGACCTGCATCCCTCGGCCACAGCTCTTCAGCTGCCTCCCGCCGGCATCATGCTGCGCTGCCGTCCCCCTGCACACCAACCTGACACGCCGCCGAGCACCTCCACCGCTGTTCTCCGCTGGTAGGCCGCTACTGATGCTGGAAGGCACCATCTCCGCTGCTGAAGCCGGGTCGCAGACAAAAATAATTCCATCAACACATCAACAGAGTTGTCAGAACTTGCAAGTTCCTCTGTGGTGACTTGGTTCTTGGTGATCTTTATCATCGTCGAAAGGTCAGCAGCGTGTGTATGCAGTACAAGATCAAGCACAACAACCATCATTCGATGAGCAGGTCAATTCCTGATGATTTCGTGGCAGCAAGAAGCACACAGTTTACATCCAAATATCATTCCCAGTGCATGGCTCCAATTCGTTGTCGTACAAAGCAATTCCAACGTAGCTTTCTTCCGGCCACTGTGGCTACTTGGAGCACGTTGAAGGAGGAGGCTTTCTCGCAGAACAATTTGAAGAAATACAAGGCCAAAGTAAATGAAATGCTACTGAAAGAGCGGTATTGACTGTTGAGTCTTAATAATTGTTTATTTATTCATATTTATTGTCATTTATTCATATTTATTGTCATTTATTCATATTTATTGTCATTTATTCATATTTATTGTCATTTATTCATATTTATTGTCATTTATTCATATTTATTCAAGTTCATTCTTATTTATTTTCTATTTATTTATATTTATTCTTATTTTACTCTCTATTTATTACTATTCATTATTTGTTGTTCTTACTTATTAAATTATACTTTTACTCAGTGCTGGCTGTTGTTGTTTATTGAATCATATTTATTGTTGTTGCTGTTTATTTAATCATATTTGATGTTATTGCTGTTTATTGAATAATATTTACTGGTGTTGTTGTTGTTTATTGAATCATATTTACTTGTGTTGTTGTTACTTATTGAATCATATTTGTATTTATTGTTGAATGTTTCTTATTGAATCATATTTATTGTTCATGATTGTTATTTATTACTTATTTATTGATATTTATTCTTATTTATTGATGGTTGTTATTTACTGTGTGGTGATAGCCACACTCGTGTGTGTGAATTGTCATATGTGCATATTGTAAGTGAGTGAGTGTTCAAGTCACTTCCTTGTAACTATGGCCTATTGGTATGTATGCGTGTGTGTAGATGTATAAATATGTGTGCGACCGATTATACCCGCTCTCTTTCTGGTTGTGTCGCTGAGTGTGACCAGTGAATATATTGTGATTGTGCCGGTTGCAGTTGGTCTAAGACGACACTTCAACTGAATCGCATATTTATTGTTGATTGTTAATATTTATTGAGGAACGTGGGCGGAGTGACATTATGGAGTGTTATCGGATGATGGTTTATTATTTATTGTTATTTATTTATTATTTTCTTTCCAACTCTCTTTCTATACTTTTTTCTTTTCGAACTCTCTTTCTCTCTGAATCTTTTGGGCGCTTCCGGTACATGGGGCCACCTTAGGGTGGTAATAGTGCTTGCACTCTTCCCATACTGGATTTGCCTGTAATTAATAATAATAATAATAATAATATTAATCTAGTGACTGCAAGTTAAGCGAGTGACCATCTTGGCTAATCTTTCCTCAGCTGTATGTAGTTCAGTGGTTATCAAACTTGTGAACGATTAAACGTAACATTCGATGAAGCATTGTCCTTTTTGTGTATTGCATTGGCAAATTTCGCATTGCATTCTTTTTGCATTGGCAAATTTCGCATGTTCTTTATGGTTTCCTAACCTCACCTCACATAACCTAGCCTAACGATTTGTTAAATCGTTCAAAAGTTTGAAAACCACTGAACTACATACAGCTGAGAAAAGATTGGCCAAGATGGTCACTCGCTTAACTTTCAGTCACTAAATACGCCACTGTCAGATGCAGTCGCAGCATGTACCATTTTAGCCAACGTCGATATGCATCGCATCGTATTGCGATCGCCAAGCGTTGGTCAAAATGGTTCGTTGAACGAAACGGTAGTAACCCCTTCATAGCATCGTATCAGCGTTTGACCAGATGGTACGTTGGATCACTCGGTACTAGAGCCGTATAATTAATACGTGATGTTGAATTAGCGAGGCGATTCCAATTTATCACCAATTTATATGTAATCAATACTGGTGCGTCCAAACTTTCGGGTGTCTACTGTAGGTGTTGTTGAGCAGTATTATGGGTCATCAGGACAGTTTGAAAGTCTATCAATCAATGTATTACATGAAACTTCGTATAATCACCGCGTCTATTCATTCATGCATCACAAGCTGGACATACGTGTGTGCCCAGTGCAGTCAAATTTAGTTGACACTACTACCGCTAGATGACGCTACTTGTCAATATACGTGTCAATGTACGTGTGCCTATGGACTGTGACAACGAAATTGCAAAACATAGTAGTGCAATGTTGCATGTTGCACAGTGTATGATTTTCACGTTTATTGAATATTAATATGATGAATTGATACACGCTGTATTTGATTACGTTATTGTATGAAATATTTACAACTTTTTGTAACGTCTTGATGTAGCGCAACTTTTTTGTCTTTGAGAGCATTTTTTCTGGTCTTAGGACAAATTTCGGACTTCAAGAGCATGATTTTATCGTGTCAAATTTATTAAGTGTGCAATATAAATCATGTTCGTGCACTATCGAGCCAAATGTATATGTATAGCAATGTATATGCAAGGCATATACATTTTTATCGAGTTAAGGCTAGACATTCTGTATGTGTGCACTCGCATGTACATACAAGGAACACAAATATAGACACACGTATGCATTTTTTGGCGGAGTCACTCAAAGTTGAGTTACTTGGTTGAACAATGGCGAAGCCAGGATTTGTCCGGTGGGTGGGATGAGGGTAGGGGGGCTAGGGTGTAGTGTAAATAGAGATGTATTCAATGAAGATGAGGACGACGATTAAATGATAGCACTGAAATGCACTCTTGAAAACAAATCTTATAATAAAAAATAAGCACTTTGTGGCCTCGCACCAATCACAATTACAAATACACTACCAGCACACGAACACCACCAACATTCACAACGCTCAAAAACAGACTGCTTGTAGCTCGCTTCAGCCACACACACAGGCGTCACACGTCACAATGTCAAAGTACACCGACCAATCAGCACACAGTACTCGAGTCACGTGACACGCCAAGTCACATGAACCGTACGCACACTTGAACATATACACGCACATACACGGTAACTCGTATTCATGGAAAAGAGCAGGCACACCATTCGCGTACCATTCAGCACCATTCGTGCACCATTCAGGCACACCATTCACTTGAACATACACATACATACAGACATACAAACACACCTAGGCGGTTACACGATTTCATCACACTGTACATACACAATACGAATACCTATTACATAGGGATAAAAACATGCGGGGTCTGGGCGATACATGAGGAGCCACACTGAAAATTTTAATGGTCAGGATTTTGTTGAGAGGGCTTAGGGGGGATTTGACACATTTTTGGGGGATTCAGGCCCTCACAGTTCTACTTGGCGCGACCACTGTGGTTGAATGCTGCCCTGGTGATGGCCAAGTTAAATATACTGTCGTATTTGGTGATTGTATATCATACCTGACGCTGAGAAAGCAAAAAGTCTGGCCGATGTGGAAACGTTTCTCGAAGAATTTCTGCCGAAGAAACCACCGAAACCGAGCGCAGTAAGCAGTAAAGACGATAGAGCAGCGGTAATTTTAATTTAACTCTCAGGATCTTTTAACGTAACTTTTGTTGAAATTCCGGCGCACCAAACGGTCACTAAACCAATAAATCATCAGCTCTGTGACGTCAACGGAAATGGCATTTATAAAATTCGACACAATGAGCAGAAATCAGAATACAAAGCAATTAACAACACAAATATATGAATTTACGATTTACTGAAGACAAATGTACGATTTTTGAGTGAAAATCATAGCCAATTTATTGAATTAATTAAACGTTTGAATGCAATCTTAAACCAGAAGTAGCCCTCAATATGGCGCATTTACGACGTGATAAATTTCTAGTTTGGATTCTTGGCGCGCATGTAGGGTTATGAAATAATGTTTGTGGAAGTAGATTCGAATTTATCGCAAGCGGTGAGGTGGAGAAATCTCAAAGTGAACACGGGGGCTTCTCATGGAACTTTACAAGATATAAAACTGCCGGAGTATGTTGGCGGGTATGCTGTCGTTTCTGATAATTTTTATGAATCGTTCATACCGTAGTTTATAACGCCATTTGTTGAGCTTATAGGAGATGAGGCCTATTTAATTTTAAAAAGTACATATGCATGTATTTGAATTAATTACCTAAAATGGATGGTGTAGATTTTAAAGTTGTTTTATCCCTAACACCTCGTGGTAGTATACTCATCGGTATGTATGTGTATATGCTGTGCCAGCACTTCGTATTACGTCGGTGGCGTGTGTCGCACTCTCTTCTGGCGAGTGTGTCACGACACTCTGGAGTTGTTCGAACACTCGCTGCATGTGCAACTCTCGCACAACCGTCTACGACTTCAGCTGGTCGATTCTCCAATTCTCCAAGGTCGTTGGCTGAGCACTCCTGTGATTTAACTTCGTGTGATCGTGTGCAGTGAGAGAGTGTGTGAGGGATTGTGTCTGAGTGTGTATAGTTGTGTCGGTGTGTGAGTGTGTGTGTTTGTCAAGTGTTCATGCCCCGCGGCGGCGGTCACTCGCTCGCCGCTGATTGGCTGTTGCGGTGGACGTGAGGCCTGTGCGCGTGTGTGTGTGTGTGTGTGTGTGTGCTCCCGTGTGTCACGGTGTGAGCGTGGATGCGTGTTAGGAGTCGTGTTCGTGGTGCGGTTATGGCGTGACGTCTTGTAGGCGCGCGTGGGGCAGTGATGCCCACGCGCGCCTGTCTGAATATAACCTAGATTTTTGTTTTTGTTACAATAGCAAAAGCTAGTAAAACATAGTAAGCTCTGTCTTTTCCCTTGAGTTGAATTGGTCAACACTTCCGTTGTGAAATCTTTCGATTGGGTCGCTGGCTGTGGCGCAGAACTCCCGTGTGTCAGAGGTTCGCGGCTCGAATCCTGGTCCACGTGCGCGTGTGCGTTTTTGTGTACTGGTGTGTATATTTTTTATCAACAACATTTTCTCATTTAGCATGAACAAGTCATACTTCTTGACAATGCCGTTTATGCCAAAGATTTCTTTCAAGCGCCTTTGTATACATATATTTAATATTTATATTTGTTTAATGTACATATATGTGTGTAATTGAATTACACAACATAGTTCTTTAAAAATATTTTTTACATTTTCAAATAACAAAAATACCATTATAATAGCAGCATTAAACAGTTTTTAAGGTCAATATAGCTTAATACCACATTGTTTGTGATCATTCATTGGTTAATTATTTCATTAAATGTTAAAGGCCTCAAGTGACAGTCGCTACACGGGAAGAAGTCGAAGCTTATGAACACACAGGTGTGTCCCGTGCAGCTCGCTGTCACCGCAGAACCGACCCTCTCCACGCTATGGCGCCACAAGGACGGAAGACGTATTAGAGAGGGTCACTTCCCCAGAATGCATGACACAACACATGACTGATATCTGGTACCATCATTTACTGCTGGGTGGACAGGGGCTGTTGGATTATAGAATTCTCCTTCGTCGGGTTTCGAACCACGGTCCTCCTGCTTGTCAGGCGTGTGTCCTACCAATATCCAACACCACCCGTCTTATTGTTGTACATGTATGTATGCTTTTACTCACCAATTTGTTTAGCACAGGAGATGAGCTGTGCTCGTGCTGTCCTGTCTCCAACCGACCCTCTAGTAACCTATCTTCCCTGAAATTCCCATTATTTCACACAATATCCAGTCTTTCTTTGAATGTTCCTACGCTGTTAGCTCCTACAATATTCTCCCCTAACTGATTCCAGACATCAACACACACATGTACGAGGGGGTATCGTAAAGTTATAATTATGACCATGAAGTAAGCGAGTCAGAAACTTCATTTTTATTTGTGGTCCTTAAGACTTCTCTACATAGTCACCGTCCAGAGTCACACGTTTCTCCCACCGTTTCTTGACCTTCCGCAGGCCGCCGTTGTAGAAGTCCTCAGATTGCGTTGAAAGCCACTGTTCCACCTCTTGAATGACGTCGTCTGTGTCATCAAATCGGCGACCCCGCAGTGGATTTTTCATCTCTGGAAATAAGAAAAAGTCGCTTGGGGCGAGATCGTGAGAATAGGTCGGATGCGGCAAAATTTCATAGCCACATCGCCTTGCTTCCTCAACCGCAGCTTGAGATGAGTGAGCGGGTGCATTGTCGTCAAGGAGACGGACTCCTTTGGTGAGCATACCGCGGCGTTTCTTCTTTAGAGCATCTCGCAACCTGTTCAGAAGTGTGCAGTAGTATGCGCTAGTGATGGTCTAACCCTTTGCAAGGTACTCTGTTAGGATGACTGTTAGGATCCACTTCAGTCCCAAAAAATCGACAGCATGACCTTCCCTGTCGACTTCTGCAACTTGGCTTTCTTCGGGGGAGGGGATGTGGTGTGCTTCCACTCCTTGCTCATCTCTTTGGTCTCTGGATCATACAGATAGATCAAACTTTCGTCCATAGTTACCAGACGACCAAAAAAATCCTCTTCATCCTGCTTCAAAAGAGTCAACATCTGCCTCGATAGGTCACGCCGTGTTTGCCTTTGGAGAGGAGTCAGTAAGCGCGGAACCCAGCCTGCTGACACCTTAGACATGTGCAGTTCGCCGTGAATAATTTTCCACACACTGCCGTAACCAAGACCAGTCTCATGCGTGATCACGTGGATGGTTACTCGTCGGTCTTCCAGGATAAGATCCTCCACTTTCTTCACTGTGGCCGCACTGTCCGTGAGTGATGGTCGTCCAGTTCTTGGCTCGTCTGTGAGGGACATGTGGTCAGTTTGGAAATTCCTTTTCCATCTCACAACAGTGTCATATGACGGGCAATCATCTCCATAGACAGCCTTCATTTCATCATGGATTTGCCGGGCACTGTAACACTTCAAATGCAGGAACTTAATCACGCTGCGAGCCTCAGTCATCTCCATCATGCAGGTTAATGACATCTAGCTCCATCTGTATTTTTTTATACAAATCTAAGTGAACATTTTTGCACCATCATGCACATGAGGACCAGTGATTACACTGACTAAATTTCATCGACATAGCTAAATAACTTCCGAATGATAATTAGAACTTTACGATACCCCCTCGTATATGGGAAACTATACTTCTTAACATCTCTCAAACATCTAGTCCTTTTCAGTTTTTTTCCATGACTCCTTTTGCCTTAATTATCCCAAACTATACAATCATCCCTATCTAACTTTTGCATACCCATTCTATGTCTAAAAATATTAACCAAGTCGCCGCTTAGCCTACGTTGTTCTAAAGATGATAAACAAAGTTCTTGTGTGTGTGTGTGTGTGTGTGTGTGTGTGTGTGTGTGCAGGTTTGTCTGTGACGCCGGTGCCCTGCGGCGATGAGGACAACGACGGCAATGTCACCAGTCTTGTGCTGGCCTGGGCGACCACTGCTAGCGTGCACCGTTTGTGTTTGGCCACATCGAGATGTGCCGTGGCGGATGTGCGCGCCGAGGCGGTGTCGGTGTTGCGCCAAGTCACCGCTGCGCACATCACACATCCAGACAACATCCATTTGCTGCCCAACAACGACAGCGGTACATACATACACACACACATACACACACATATATATATATACCACATGTACACATATACACATACACACACATATATATATACCACATTTCCACATATACATATACACACGTACACACACATATACATACACACATACATACAGCGCATACACCCGTACGTCGTGTGTTGTGTGTGTATGTATGTGTGTGTGCATGCTTATGTATGTGTGTTGTACAGGGTGATCCAAAAAAGCTTCTCTCCTAAAAACATCCTTAAAATCTTTAATATTTAACCAATTGTCTTTGTTTTTCGGCTTTATGAAGAGAAATAATTGCATGGTGGAATTGCACAGAAAAATTTCGAAAATGCCTTGGACACTTCAAGAAAAGACTTGTTTTGTGTAGAGACCTACTTTGAGACGAAGTCAATGGCTGCTGTGCAGGCGCGCTTCAAAAAACGATTGGGATGTCGTCGTTATCCAACAAACAGGGTCATGTACAGATGGGTGCATAAATTCAGGGCCCATGGAACAGTCTTAAACTGGAATGCTAAAGGCAATAGAGCTTCTGATTCAGGTCCGCCCAGGACTGCTCGATCGCCGGCCAATATTGATGCTGTCAGAGATTCTGTTGGTCACAGTTGTGTTCGCCATCGCAGCCAAGAACTTGGCTTTCCTATATAATCAATTCGAAGGATCTTGGTCCAGGATCTGTATCCCTATAGGATACAGATCCAACATCAGCTTACTCAAAGAGACAAGAATTCACGAGTTGTGATGTGTCGATGATTTTGTGACAACATCGATGAGAACCCAGACTTTCTGAGCGATGTTTGGTTCTTTGATGAGACTCATTTTCTATTGTCTGAACATGTGAACTCAAAGAACAACATCTTCTGGTGCACTCGGTGAAATACCCAGCCTGGGTGGCAATTTCGAAGCTCGGATTGATTGGTCTTATCTGGTTTGAAGATAATAACCAACCTTCAGTCACAGTCAATACTGTCAAAACAGTCATACTGATATGTCAGACATAGACTAAAGTTTATTTGTACAAAGTTTAGTTTGTGTGCAATAAAAACTGTGAATTTTATCGAGGTTTTTGAGAGGGACACTTTTTTAGTCACCTTGTATATATATGTGTGTTGTATGTATGTGCGTGTGCGCATTTGTGACGTGATAAGTTTCCCAGATAAGTTTTCTAGCGACGTGATAAGTTTTCTAAACGTGAGTATATGTGATTGTGCGTGTATGTGTGTGAGCGCTTTTGAGACCATCAGGAGAAAAGCGCAATATAGATGTATCAATGTAATGTAACGTAATGTGTGTGACTGGATACCTCGTTCTGTAAATGAGAGCTTATCGTTAAACTTTTTACGTGTGCCATGCATATATACTGTTTACATCCATTTATATACAAATCCGAGTTCTTATTTATGTATTTGAGACAAATTATACACATTGCGCGTGACAAATGTTTGAATAGATTAAATGAACTGAAAAAACGCGTGTGCCTGTGTGTGTGTGTGTGTGCGTGTATTACAATGCCGTAGACGCCGCCGTTGCCGTATCGGCCGGCAGTGGCGTGTTGTCTGACGGACGCGTCGTGTTCGTGCTGTGCTGCGCCGGCGGTGGCGGCTTGTGCGTGCAGCTGATGAGCGCTGGCGACTCGCACGACGGCTGCGTGCTGGCCACATGTCTGCCGCTGCAGGGCGACTCGATGCTGGGACGGCTGCTGGGTCTGATGGCGTCCACTTCGACTTCGGCAGCGTCCGGCGAGAAACTGGAAGCTGCCGTCGTCGTGGGCGGCGGCGGCGGCGGCGGTGGCGTATCGGAGGCGGTGGTGGCGGCGCTCTGTGCTGACTGTCATGTGCGCGTGTGGTGTTTGACCGACGCCGGCCGGCGTCAGCGGCGGACACACGCGCAGCTGCTCAGCTGGGATCTGCTGCGAGCTGCCGTGGTGCCGGCCGGCGTTGCCGGTCAAACGCGGCACCTGCTTGCGGCGCGATTGTGTGAGGTGCGCGTCGACCATCGCCAGCGCCACGGCCGTCATTCGCAAAACCAGCCGGCAGCGCCTGTTTTGTGCGCCTATGTGGCGCTCTCGTCTTGTCGGCTGTTTGTGGTGTTGCGGCTGCGTGACGGATTGGCATCTGCGTCGACGGCTGTTGCGTCAGGCGGCGGTGGTGGTGGTGGTGGTGGGGGTAGCTGGAGTTGTGAGCATGTGACAACAGTGGTCGCTCCCGAACACAGTCTGGTCGATTTTTCCGTGAGCTCAGGTACAGCGCAGCGCATTTCCCCCTCTGTCCTCTGATCTCTCATATCGTTTTGCCGTTTTTTGTCTTCATGCTCTAGCTTATGTCTTCTCTGTCTTTTGTGTCTCTTTATTAAAAATTGCAACCAAAGATACATTAGATTATAGATATAGAAATATAGACTAAAGAAATATACGATTATAAATATTGAACACTAAAGATTCATACAGTTTTATGTGTACTCCTTTTGATTCCCGTATCGTTCTTCATAATTTTTCTCATCATTTTTCTTCGTTTCTTTTTGGCCACTTGGCTATTTTTCCCTCCTGGCTACGCAGCCATTTCTGAGTTTTCACATGATTTGCACACGGCATTATCTGTACGTGTGTGTGTCTGTGTGTTTGTGTTTCCTAAATGTAGATTCGATTTGGGCTGTTTGGACGACAACGGAAGGTGAGACTGAAGTCAGCCACCATCGTCTTCACGGCCTCTCATCGGACCATTCATCGCCGCCGGCTCAGTTTGGCTATGCGTCCGTCGACGCGCCGGACGGATGGGTGCCGGTGGAGCAGTTCGCCGCGCCGCCGGCCGTCGTGCATGTCCATCCGTCAGAGCACGTCAGTCACGCATATCTGCGTGCTATTCTTCAGCCGGGCAGGCGAGCGTAACACATACACATAAACACACATATACGTCACACACATAAACACACGTCACACACATAAACACATAAACTAACAAACACACACACACACACACACACGCGCACACAAAGTAACACACAGACAAACTAACACACGCACACAAACACATACACACATATATACACACACAAACTAACAAACTCACGCGCTCACTAACACACCCACGCGCACACACAGACACACACACACACGCACACACACACACACACACACACACACACACACACACACACACACACACACAGCAGCCAAAGTCGGGCATTATATAGAATTTATATAGGCCATTATATCGGCCATCACAAACTAACACAATCACACTAACACACAAACTAACACAAACACACAAACTAACACAAACACACTAACACATACACACACACAAACTAACACATACACACACACACAAACTAACACAAACACACAAACTAACACAAACAGACTAACACAAACACACTAACACATACACACAGACACACACAAACTAACACAAACACAAACACACACACACACACACACATAAACACATACATGTTAAGTATGCAGCAAACAGACACACATTGAAACATACACACATGAAGACATTAAAGTATTGAATGTGATAAGAATTAAGTATAGATGTGTTTTCTAGCTTCTCTCATTTATCTTACTGGGCTTCATGAAGCCCTCCGGCTCTGTGCTGGAGGTCGCCGAGCGAAAAGGTTGGCAAGTCCTGCTTTAATTCAACCTAATGCAAAGTGTCTGTGTGTGTGTCTGTGTGTGTGTCTGTGTTTGTGTCTGTGTGAATGTGTGTGTGTGTGTCTGTCTGTGTGCTTGTGTGTGTGTGTGTGTGCGTGTTTTTTCACAATGAACAAGTGTTATTTACAATACACACATGATACACAACGACTTTCGAAGCGCACATATACACATACACATGTGCGTGTGTCAGTGTATTTGCATGTGTGTTTGTGAGTGTATTTGCATGTGTGTGTGTTTTTTTAGACACAAACAAATATATTTACAAACGCGTACACATATTCACAATACTACTATAAAACAATGGAGGCGGCGTTGCCACGAATGACGGCCAGGCTTATTCGCTGCCGAAGCCAGGCCGTCTCTCGCGGCTCCCCTGAACGCTCACTTATTCTGCCAATGTGTGTGTGTGTGTGTGTGTCTCTGTGTTTGTGTGTGCGTGTGTGTGTGCATGTGTCTGTATGTGTGTGTGTGTGCGTGTATTTGCGTGTGTTTGTGTATGTGTTTGTGTGAGTGTGTATTTGCATGTGTGTGTGTCTGTGTGTTTGTGTGTGCGTTTGTCTGTGTATGTGTGTGTGTGTGTGTGTGTATTTGGGTGTGTTTATTTATGGGTGTTTATCTGTGTGTTTAGATTCAATCCCGAGACGATTAATCGCGCTCTGTCGCTGTTTTCGGGCCGCGCCGCCGATCACACGGCCTCTACTGACTCTTCGGCGTTGTCGCGAGCCATCATTGAGGCCGTGACTGATCGTGTCACCAAGCTGACTTCATCAGTCCCATCATCAGTGCCATCATCAGTCACCGGCGATAGTGAAGCAGAGCTCAGTCGCACCGAGATTCAATGCTGGCAAATGTTCTACTCGTCTTGTCTTCAATACCACCAGGTGTGTCAGTGTGTTTCTCTCTGTGTGTTTGTGTATCAGTGTGTGTGTGTATCAGTGTGTGTGTTTGTGTTTGTGTGTGTATCTAGACCCTCTAGGTGTAGGGCGCTATATAAATATCTACCTAATGTAATATCAGTGTGCGTGTGTTAGTGTGCGTGTAAGTTTGTGTGTAAGTGTGTGTGTGTGTGTAAGTGCGTGTCAGTCTTTGTGTGTATGTGTGTGTAAGTGTGCTTGTGTATGTATGAGTGTGTGTCTGCATGTGTGTAAGTGTGTATATGTGTGAGTATGTATCTGTATGTATGAGTGTGTAAGTGTGTGTTTGTGAGGCGACCATATTGTCTGGTTCCTATGGCATACACACACATAGATGTGTATGTATGTGTGTGTGTGTAGGTGTGTTGTAAGTGTGTGGGCGTGTGGTGTGCCGGACGAGACGATGGGCAAGTGTGTTTGCTGCGACATTCATTTGTGACGCACGTGCGTCGCTGTGACTGGCTCGAACAAATGTGGTCGACTACAGCGCCATCTAGCGGCGACAACTCGCAACACTTGCAGGCGAGTGTGTGTCTGTGTCTGTTTGTGTATCTGTCTGTATGTCTTGTGTATCTATATGTATGTCTTGTGTATCTATATGTTCTGTGTGCTCAACTCTCTTTATTTCTATGTCTCTTTCTCTCTGTTTTCTCTTTCTTTCTATTTATCTCTTATTTTCTATGTGTATCTCTGTGAGATTCTCTTTCTCTATGTGTCTCTCTTTCTCTCTATTTATCTCTTATTTTCTATGTGTCTTTGTGTTTGTCTGTCTCTCTGTGCTGGGCTGTCTGTACATGTATGTTTATGTGTCTGTATTTATACATGTAGTAGCAGTTGTAGTAGTAGTTTATTGCCACACAACTTTGAACAATAGCAAGTTAGACATAGCAGAATTTCCCGGGCCCAGTCTGTTAAGCCAGATATACAGCTAGCTGGATTCTTAACAAACACACAAACACATACCGTAAATGCTCTTTTTATCCGACATGCCGGATTATTTTTCGACCCCCTGCGTATCGTGCCGGATTATTAGAGCCTGTCGGATTATTTTTGGTCACTCCGCACGGTAGGATTGCGCAAAAACTGCAACACAAACAATAGGGCACTGATAACAGGGACGAGGACACACATATGAAGACGATAATTTCTGCTTTGATTAATGAGTGCCGGTATATAAGAGGATTGCTAAATAAACTGATGCTGAACTATAACTGAATCGTGGTTGCAGTTTCAATAAGCCTTTCCAGGAAGTGCCGGATTATTAGAGCCTGCCGGATAAATAGAGCATTTACGGTATATGTACACAACTAAACAATAAAATATAAACGTGTGTGTGTGTGTGTGTGTGTAGTCGTGTGTGTGTGCTGTGGTGCGTTGTTGCCGGCGCTTGGATCGTGCCATGTCGCGCCTGATGCCCAACTATGAGCTGGGCGTGTGGACCCAGCTGTTGCACGGCCTGTGTCCCTCCTCGGTGGCGCAACAGCTGTGTGAGTCAGCCGAGCGGCAGCGGCTCAGCCCGGCTGGAGCTCAGCTGTTTGACGAGCTGCAGCTGCTGACTGATCGATGTGGAGATCAGCTAGTGCCGGCTCTAAACTGCCTACTGTCTCGCCTTCAAGTAAGCAATCAAACACAATCACTCACACACACACACACACACACACACACACACACACACACACACACACACACACACACACACACACACACATATCAAATCTACTCACATACAAACACACACATATACACACCAAATCTACTGACATACAAACACACACATATACACACCAAATACACTGACATACAAACACACACATACACACCAAATACACTGACATACAAACACACACATACACACGTACACACACACACACAGACTGATACGTTAATCTTACCTAAGCGCTTTCCGCTGTTATGTCAAGTCTGTTGTGTGTGTTTGTATGTTTAAGTTAGTGTGTTTCGTGTGTGTGTGTGGTTGTGTACTTGTATGTATATATGTGTATGTGCGTGTGTGTTTGTGTATGTAAGTCAGTGTGTGTAGTTGTGTGTGTGTGTGTTTGTGTATTTGTACGAGTATGTAAGTGTGTGTTTGTGTGTGTTTGTGTAGTTGATTGAAGACGACGAGATTAGCCCCGCGGTCCCGCAAGACGTCGATATGATGGATGACGACCATGATATGATGGATGCTTCGTTCGGCAGTCGCTCTGGCTGTCAATTAATCAGCGGTAGCGTACGACAACAAGCGTTGCTGCGTTTGCGTTTGTGTCGTTCGTTGTTGGTGCTAATGCGTCTGCTTGTTTCGACGTTCGGCCGGGCGGTCGGCGCACAGCAGACGGCCGACTTGGGCGACGTGCTGCTGCCGCTAACTGTCATCTTGACGCAGGCGTACGTCAGCGTCGTGTGGCTGACGGATACGGTGGCCGACGCTCCGTCGATGAAACAACGCCAATTGTGTATGCGTCAAATGTCGGCGCTGGCCGTGAATGGAGCCGAGCCGGCGGCCGACGCTGTGGCGTTGGACTCGCCGCGTTCGCTGCTGCAGATGTTGGTGAGTGGAATAGTGGGTCGTGCGGCGTGTGCGTCGACGTGTACCGCCGGCTCGTTCAACACGTCACTGCTGCGTGTGTGCGCCGGAGTACTGCGTCTCCTGTGGCCCATCAACGGCGGCGGCGGTGGCGGTGAACAGTGTTTCCTGCCGGAGGCGCTCTACGCCAGCATGCAACACCGGCACTTATGTCGCTACGTGCGTCAGTTGTCGGTATGGTGTGACGCCGGCTCTTCGTCGCGACAGCTGCTACACGCGCTCTCGCTGCTGTGCCTGGGCCGGCCGGACAAGGCGTGCGACGTGTTTGTGGCGGCCAGCGACGGTGTGGGTCGCGACGAGCCGCTCATCACTCGACTGATGCAGCTGGATGCGTTGACGGACGGCGAAAATGCGCCGGCGCCGGCGGCGATGACGGTGGAACAAGACGGAATGTCTCTACTGCTCGGAGCCTACTTTCTAAAGGTCCACTTACATACAGTTTTTTTAATGTCAAGGGCGTAGATTTGTGTCGAGGCACGGGGGGATGACAGTCATCATGCATTAGTGTTCAAAGTTGACTCAGTTGGTCAATTACACAGTTGCACACACAATATGTGTTGTATTGTGTGTTGAATGAACGAATATCTGAAAATCACACTTGTTAATTGTTCAAGAAACATTGTTCATTCTAGCATTTGCTGTGTGTTTTTCTGTTCCTATTGAATATTGCCTATGTATCACTATGTGTGTGTGTATGTGTGTGTGTGTGTGTGTGTGTTTAATTCTGTCTATTATCCTGTACTTCCCAAACACGCACACAACATACACATACACGGGAAGAAGCCGAAGCTTATGAACACACACAGGTGTGTCCCGTGCAGCTCGCTGCCACCGCAGAACCAACTCTCTCCACGCTATGACGCCACAAGGACGGAAGACGTATTAGAGAGGGCCACCTCCCCAGAATGTATGACACAACACATGACTGATATCTGGTACCATCATTTACTGCTGGGTGGACAGGGACTGTTGGATTATAAAATTCTCCTCCGGCGGGTTTCGAACCACGGACCTCCCGCTTGTGAGGCGGGTGTGTTACCACTACACCACGGAGCCCAACATGCTGCACGACCAACTATGATACTTATTGACAAATACCTACACCGGCGCTTGTATGTTCGTGTCTGGTTTCTCAGGTGATTCAACTGCTCGAGCGCCACGGCCACGCCGACTGGATCGTCTCAATGGCCGAGACGGCCATCGAATGCGTCGGCGACGGCGCCGCATTGACGGGCGCCGCCGTACGGCAGCACACAACACTTTGCTGCGTCATGTTCAAGTACCAACTGCATCTGGACCGTGTGGAGGACGCCTACGACACGCTGATGCGGCTGGCATCGTCCGAGGTGCGCGGCGATTGTCTCCGGCAGCTGATCACCTGCTTGCTGCAGCGCAGGCAGTGGCGCCGACTGACGCGTCTGCCGCTCAGCTCGGCGGCGGCGGCCGTATTCGACGATACGGCAGCCATTGTGATGGAGGCGGCGCGCGGCGGTCATCCGCACTGCTACCGGCTGCTGTACGCGCTGCACGTGCGACGAGCCGACTACCGGCGGGCGGGACGCGTCATTTACGAGATGGCCGCGCATTTGGCCGCTGCGGCGACGGGTACGTCAAGTGACGCACAGGCTTCCGGCAGCACGACGCTGCTCCGTCAACGCTGGCAGTGTTTGCAGATGGCCGTCAACGCGTTGCAGCTGGTGAGTGCCGGCGCCGCGTGGACGGTGGTGCCGCTGCGGCGTTTGACGTACGTCAACCGCCGGCATACGTCACATCGCCGCATTCCGGCCACTAGGCAGATGGACGTTTACGACGACGACGACTACGATGACGAAGCTGAGCAAGAAACACTGGCTGTCGTCACACTTGACGATATACGAGACGAGGCATTGTGTGTGCACGCGCGCTATGTTTTGGCCGAACTGGACGCCGTTACGACGGATGAGACGGTCGGCGCGGAAGAGTTGGTGGCCTTGCTTGCGTCCGCCGGCCGGCTAATTCACGCCGTCAAACTGGCGCGACGTCTGGAAATCAGCGAATCGCCGGCCGTTCAGCAGCTGACCCGCTGGCTGGTCGGCTGCAATCACAATCATGCCAATCATCCCAATCCCGACAATCAGCAAGACCGCGATGAGAAACGGCAGGAGGAGGAGCAGAGATTGTGGCAGCTGTTGGCCGACAACAGACCAGACCAGCTAGTCGGCCAATCGGAGCAAGACAGCAGTAACATCGGCACTCGACACGGCGGCGATGGCTGCGTACGGCAACAACTTTGGCAGCTGCTGCGACTGATGATCGACACGGCGCCGTCCGATAGCCAACAGCTACAGCTGCTACGGGCGGCCGCCCAGCAGCTTCTACAGCTAAATCAACGACTGCCAGACTGGCTGAGCGGCAGTTATGAATCGCACGATGCAGCCGGTCTTTGTCGCTTGCTGTTGAAAGTTGGACGTCTCGAAGAGGCCGGCTGGCTGATGGTGCGCGTGTTGGACGCACACCTGGGCCAATGTCCGCCGTACAAGACGGTGACGGACGGCCGCCTGCGTCTATGCTTCCCCTACACGCAGCTGGACCAAGTGTTGGACGAGTTGGCTCGCTGTAACGGACTGCATCACTACGACACCGTGAAAGAGGCGATCTCGCACAAGCTCGACGTCTATGTGAAGGCGGTGACTTCCATGTCTGCAGCGGCGGTGGCTGCCAGATGAATGCTCGAATTTGTTGCCAAACTTGGCTTTTTTCTGTCCTAACTGCATTGTGTTTGTTAAATATACAGTTAGAAAAAACGCTGGTTTTTAGTTCTAAATTCTAAAATCGATTGAGTTTGTTGTTGTTTTTGTTAATATTGAATAGAAAATATTTTCCATAGCACGGAAGTTGCGCACACACACACACACACACACAAAAACACACACACAAACACACATACACACACACGCTTCACAATTTATTCACAATTTCCACCATCACAATATTCAACGTAGCTTCGTTCGTTTGTTCAACACGACGATTTTGAGCTGAATAAAACATTTCGCGATAAAACCAAGCAACACACACACACACAAACACACACAGAGAAACATCGTGCATTGGCTCGGAACCTACCTCCAATATGAGCCAATTAAAACGCACACACACACACAAGAGCAGGCACATTGATTTCAAGGCGCAGGGGCGTGGCTAGGAGAGGGCATATCACCATATTTTCTAGCCGCTACTGGACACAAACACACACACACACACACACATACACACACACTAGCTAAACTTCCAAGCTAGCTGTCATGAAAGCAACACCTGCACACACACAAACACACAAATACGCACATACACGTGTGTTAGTGCGTGTGTGTGCGTGAGGTGTAGGCACTTGTTATTTGAAGCAATGAGATCGTTTTTGGAAAAGTAGGTCCATTCACACACATACAAACACACAAACACACACATGCATACACAAATACACACACGCTCAGAGACACACAAACACACATATATAAACAGAAACACACACACACACATACACACACACATCTCAATGATGGTGTGCCGATTAAAATCGATGATGGCGAAACTTGATGGTGGATGTCTGTGCGACCGCAGGCCGCAAGCTATAAGGTTCAATCACAAAAAAACGGGGGAAATTCGCAAGGAAAATTCCCT